>JAQZBX010063335.1:0-10985 GCA_029593785.1 Cabassous unicinctus | reverse complement strand
TCATTGCTCCTGTACTCGGGAGCATGTTGCTATTCTATTAGAGAATGTGGCAGAGCTCCCCAGGCAGTAAACTCAATACTCTTTCCATTATTGTGTGAATCTCTACCCACTGTGACAATGCCCTATGAACGTTTGAACACACTTATATACCTCATATGTATGCCCAGATGAACTTCTTTACATATATCCCCCATCACTGACTCCCCACACCAATGATCATCCACTGCCTCAACTGTAAGCCTTCTGTGGTCCAAAACTTCTTGAATAATGAAACCAAGAATATCACTAAATACAATTAATAGGAAAATGAAATAATAATGATAGGTTTAAACATAAGAAATAAAATATATAATAATTTAGAAAAACTAAAACCAAATTAAAATTTTAAAATTGGGTTATTAAAATAATAATGAAAAATTTTTAAATTTTTTTGACGTTTTGCCTTTCATCACTATAATATCTGTTGTCCTGTATGTACAGTGACATTTTCTTCTATTTCTTCCCCATTGTCTTACTTTTTTTCAATTTGTCTTCAAAGAAGCTTTAGTTCATAGTAAAGTCACATACAGAATATAGCGGACTCACATATACCCAACATCTACCCCTATTTCCCCCTTCCCATATTAATAAACTTTTCATGTGTGGATGGTACAGTTGTTACAACTAATGTATAAAAATTAAAACATAGATACTAACCATGGTCAATGGTTTACATTATGGTTTACATTTTAGACATTCACTTTTATAAATTTTTGCTGAAATTTAACATGGCCTGTATTTGACATTGCAAGATCATGCAGAACATTTCTATTGTCCCCTAAATAACCCCTCTTCCATCTATTCTATTCCTCCCTCCCCTTCCTCTCAGGGCCCATGGCGACCACCAGCTTTCACTCCTTGAAGGACAAGACTCACAGTTACTTGCAACAACACTGAGGGCTTGGCACACTGATCTGTCCTCTCCTATTAGAAACTGCCCATGCTTTCAAGAGACACCCACCCCTCTGTTTGAGAACATATCCATTCTCCCCAGGATGGGCGTTCAACTCCTTCCTGCTCATTGTGTGAGTTTCCAACCACTGATACAGCACACTATGACAAAATGATCACTCACACATTCTCACACATTCTCTAGAAGACTGTCCCAGGTTCTCCCTGTCCTGAATGCCCCCCATACAACATCCTAAACCAGTAACCCTTCCTTGTTATATTGCCAAAAGAGCTTTCCTAAAATTGTAGTTTCCACCACATACCCACCAATATCCAGTTGTTACCTGCTTCCTCCCACAACCCACCTCCCAGTTCCATGGGCCATCCAACCCACACTCCCCACCCTACCCCCTGACAAACTTGTACCATCCAACCCAATAGTATCACTACACCCCTGTCATACCCTTTTGCTGTACAACTGCTCACTTCCATCTTATCATAGATTTCACCCTTATGGACGTTGGCTCACAACCTTCTTCTCTCTATACATATACCACATTTTGTTTATCCATTCATCTGTTCAAGGACATTTGGGTTGATTCCAACTTTTGGCAATTATGAATAATTCCATTGTGAACATTGGTGTACATATATCTGTTTGTGTCCTTCCTTTCAATTCTTCTGGGTATATACCCAGCAGTGGAATTGCTGGATCATATGGAGGATCTACAGTTAGTTTTTAAGGAACCATCAAACCGTCCTCCACAATGGCTGGACCATTCTACATTCCCACCAGCAGTGGATGACTGCTCCACATCCTCTCCAACACTTGTAGTCCTCTGTTTTTTTTTAAGGACCACCATTCTAATGGGTGTAAGATGGCATATTAGTCAGCCAAAGGGGTGCTAATGCAAAATACCAGAAATGGGTTGGTCTTTATAAAGGGTATTTATTTAGGGTAGAAGTCCACAGATACCAGGCCATAAAGTGTAAGTTTCTTCCCTCACCAAAGTCCATTGCCACATATTTGAGCAAGACAGCTGCTGCCGTTTGCCAGGGTTCAAGTGTCTTGGGTTCCTCTCTTCCTGGGGCTGCGTTTCTCTCCGGGCTTAGCTCCTCCGCTTCCTTCACAAGGTCATCTGTAGACTATCAGGCAAATGGCTCACTTCTCTTCTCCTGGGGCGTTCTCTCCAACATCAAAACACCAACATCAAAAATGCTCCTTGCCATGCCTTTTATATTTTATTTCCCCACCCACTAAGGGGTGGGGCACAACACCCTACTGATGTGGCCCAGTTAACGCACTAATCATAACTTAATCATGCCCAGATTAGCAGACAAGTTTACAAGCATAATACAATATATATTTTTGGAATTCATAATTACATCAAACTGCCCAAATGCTACAGATGGTATCTCATTGTAGTTTTTCATTTCCCTAATAGCTAGTGATGTTGAGTATCTTTTCACATGCTTTTTTAGCCATTTGTATTTCTTCTTTGGAGAAGTGTCTGCTCAAATCACTTGCCTACTTTTAAAAAGGGCTGTTTGTCTTTTTATTTTCAAGATATAGGATTTCTTTACATATGCTGGATATTAGGCTTCTATCTGATACATGGTTACCAAATATTTTCTCCCATTGGGTAGGCTGTTGTTTCACTTTCTTGACAAACTCCTTTGAGGTGCAAAAGTTTTTAATGTTGAGGAGGTCCCATTTATCTATTTTTCCTTTCACTGCTTCTGTTTTGGTTGTGAAGTTCATGAAACCATTTCTTATTATAAGGTCCTGTAGAGACTTCCCTATAGTATCTTCCAAGGTCTTTATGGTTTTGGATCTTATATTTAGATCTTTGATCCATCTTGAGTTGATTTTTGTATAACGTGCAAGATGGTGTTCCTCTCTTATTCTTTTGGATATGAATATCCATTTCCCCAAGCACCATTTGTTGAAGAGGCCATTCTCTCCCAGTTGAGTTGGCTTAGTGGCCTTGTTGAATATCAGATGACTGTATATGGGAGGATCTATATCAGAACTCTTAATTCAGTCCCATTGTTTGGTATGTCTATCCTTGTGTGAATACCATGCTGTTTTGACCAATGTGGCTTTGTAGTATGTTTTAAAGTCAGGTAGTGTGATTCTTCCAACTTCAGTTTTCTTTTTCAATATGTTGGCTATTCAAGATCTCTTGACCTTCCAAATAATTTCATAGTTAGTTTTTCTGATTCAGTGAAAAATGCTGTGCTGATTTTTATTGGAATTGTAATAAATTTGAGATCAGTTTGGGTAGGATAGACATCTTAGTGATGTTTAGTCTTCCCATCCATGAACAGGAAATATTCTTACATTTATTTAGATCTTCTTTGATTTTCTTTAACAGTGTTGTGTAGTTTTCTGTATACAGGTTGTTTACATCTTTACTTAAATTCATTACTAGGTATTTGATTCTTTTAATTGCTATTGTAAATGGGATTTTTTTCTTGATTTCCTCCTCAGATTGCTCATTATTGGTGTACAGAAATGCTACTGATTTTTGCACATTGATCTTATAACCTGCCACTTTACTGAACTCATTAATAAGTCTTAGAAGCTTTGTTGTAGATTTCTCAGGGCTTTCTATATATAGTATCATGTTATCTGCAAATAGTGAAATTTTTATTTCTTCCTTTCCAATTTGGATGCCTTTTATATCTTTTTCTTGTCTAAATGCTTGTGCAAATGCTTCTAATGCAATGTTAAATAAGAGTGGTGAAAGTGGGAATCCTTGTGATGTTCCAGATCTTAGAGGGAAAACCTTTAGGATTTCACGCTTGCATATGATGCTAGCTGTGCAGTTTTCATATATAACCTTTATCATGTTGAGAAAGTTTCCTTCTATTCCTGTATTTTGAAGTGTATTTATCAGGGATGAGTGCTGCATTTTGTTAAATGCTTTTTCTACATCTATAGAGATGATCATGTGATTTTTTTTCTTTCGATCTGTTTATGTGATGTATTACATTGATTGATTTTCTTATGTTGAACCATCCTTGCATACCCAGGATGAAACCCAATTGGTCATGGTGTATAATTTGTTTGATGTGTTGTTGAATATATTAGCAAGTATTTTGTTGAGGATTTTAGCATCCAGGTTCATTAGAGAGATTGGTCTATAATTTTCCTCTCTTGTGGCATCTTTCTTTGGCTTTGGTATTAGGGTAATGTTGGCGTCATAGAATGAGTTACACAATGTTCCTTCTACTTCTATTTGTTCGGAATAGTTTAAGCAGGATTGGTGTAAGTTCTTTCTGGAATGTTTGGTAGAATTCACCTGTGAAGCTGTCTGGTCCTGTGCTCTTCTTAGTTGGGAGGTTTTTAATGACTGATTCTGTTTACATGTGATTGGTTTGTTGAGTTCATCAATTTCTTTTTCATCAGTGTAGGCTGCTTGTGTGTTTCTAGGAATTTGTCCATTTCCTCTAAATTATCGTACTTTTTGGCATATAATTTTTCAAAGTATCCTCTTATGAGGCTCTTTATTTCTGTGGGGTCAATGGTGATATCCCCTTCCTCGTTACTTATTTTGTGTATTTGCTTCTTTTCTCTTTGTTTCTTTGTTAGTCAAGCTAAGGGTTTGTCAATTTCATTGATCTTCTCAAAGAACCAGGTTCTGGTTTTGTTTATTTTTTCTAGTGCTTTTTTATTTTCTATTTCATTTAGTTCTGCTCTAATCTTTGTTATTTACTTCTTCCTACTTCCTTTGGGGTTAGTTTGTAGTTCTTTTTCTAATTCCTCTAGTTGTGCAGTTAGGTCTTTAATTTTAGCTCTTTCTTCTTTTATGCCTTTATGGTCTTCTTTTTCTTGCCTTTATGCCTATGAATTTCTCTCTTTTTGCAGCTTTTGCTACATCTCATAGGTTTTGATATGTTGTGTTGTCATTTTCATTCATTTCAAGGTAGTTACTGATTTTTTTGTAATTTCCTCTTTTACCCACTGATCGTCAAAGAGTGTGTTGTTTAACTTCCATATCTTTGTGCCTAATCTGGTTCTCTGGCCCTTACTGATTTCCAGCTTCATTCCTTTGTAGTCAGAGAAATTACTTTGCATAATTTCAATCTTTCTGAATTCATTGAGAGTTGTTCTGTGTCCTAGCATTTGGTCTATCTTGGAGAATGATCCATGTGCACTCGAGAAGAAAGTATATCCTGCTGTATTTGGGTGTAGTGTTCTGTATATATCTATTAGGTCCAGATCCTCTAACACATTATTCAAAGTCTTTGTTTCTTTATTGATTCTCTGTCAAGATGTTCTGTCTAATGGTGATAATGGTGTTATAAGTCCCTCACTATAATTGTAGAGACATCTATTTCTCCACTCAGTTTTTCCTATGTTTGCCTCGTGTATTTTGAGGTGTCCCTGTTAGGTGCATAAATGTTTATGATTGTTCTTTCTTCTTGAAAGATTACCCCTTTAACTAATATATAGTGTCCATCTTTATCTCTTAAAATAGTTTTGCATTTAAAGTGTATTTTGTCTGATATTAGTATAGCTACTCCCACCCTTTTTGGTTGTTGTTTGCTTGTAAAATTGTTTTCCAGCCATTCATTTTCAGCCTCCTTGAATCCCTGGGTCTAAGGTGGGTTTCTTGTAGACAGCATATAGATGGGTCATATTTCTTTATCCATTTTGCCAATCTATGTTTCTTGACTAGTAAGTTTAATCCATTAACATTCAGTGTTACCACTGTTAGGGAATTACTTAAATTAGCCATATTTTCTTTGGGTTTTTGTATGTCATATGTTGTTTTTCTTTTTCTTTTTTTTCTTACATGCTTCTCCAACTCTCTCTCTCCTGTTTGTTCCTTGCAACCTGCACCACACCCTTTAGTATTTCTTGAAGGGCAGGTTTCTTATTGGCATACTCTCTTAATTTCTCTTTAATTTCTGTTTATCTGTGAGTATTTTGAATTCTCCATCATTTTTGAATGCCTGCTTCACTGAATAGAGAATTTTTGGCTTAAAGTTTTTTTTCTTTTAGTACCTTAACTATGTCATACCACTGCCTTCTTGCCTTCATGGTTTCAGTTGAGAGTTCGGCACTTAATATTATTGAGTTTCTCTTGTATGTGATGGTTCTCTTTTCTCTTGCTGCTTTCAGTATTCTCTCTTTGTCTGGAGCATTTTCCAATTTGATAAGTATGTGTCTTGGTGTAGGCCTGTTGGGATTTATACTCTTTGGGGTGCACTGTGCTTCCTGGACATGTACATCCATCTCCTTCAACAGGGTTGGGAAATTTTCAGCTATTATATCTTCCAACACTCTTTCTGTTCCCTCTACCTTCTCTTCTCCCTCTGGGATGCCTATAATGTGTATGTTTGTGCATTTTTTGTTGTCATTCAGACCGCTAATTCCCTGCTGCATTTTTTCTATCTGTTTTATTATCTGTTTGATTTCAAATGTACTGTCTTCCACATCACTAATTCTTTCCTCTGCTTGTTCAAATCTGCTGTTATGTGCTTCCAGTGTATTTTTGATTTCTTAGATTGTGCCTTTCATTACCATCATATACATTATATTTTTATGTATGTTTACAATTTCTTCAGTATGTTCTCCCAGTGTCTTCTTAATATCCTTAATCTCTTCTTTCACTTCATTAAGTGGTTCATGATATTTGTTTGGACAGCTCTGATTAGTTGTTCCATGTTCTGCATCACCTCCTGGTTTTTAGTTTGTTCATTGGACTGGGCCATGTCTTCCTGTTTCTTAGTATGGAGTACAATTTTTTTTTTTTTTTTAATGTTTAGGCATCTCTTTATCTTGATGGGTTTATTCAGTTGGTTAGTTTCTTTCTGTATTCTGGGGTTTTGTTTAGTTGCTGTTTTTGTGTGTGTGGTAAGTTTTCTCTTTTACACTTTGATCCTCTTATTCTATTTCCTTGATGTTGTCTATATTCCCTTGAAAGAAAAAGATTAGGACTAGAGAAAGGGAAAGAGGTAAAAAGAGAAAAAGCATAATAGTAATAATAGTAAAAGGTAGAAGAGGAACCATATAAGACCTAGGGAAGTGCATAATTAACTCATGCAAGAAGTGCAGAGGAATAAGAATAAAAAAGTAGGGTACAAATTATGAAATGAAATACCAAAAAGAGAAAAATATCTAGAATGAATTAACAAGCCAGAATTTTAAGAAGAGAAGGAAAGAGAAAATATAAAAGACAATAAGAAAAAAAGTTAAAAAAAGAAAGAAACCAGAATAGAGGAGATAGAGATAAAAATGAGAAAAAATTGAAGACTATTATTCTTTTGAAAGTTTTTTTTCTATTTTTCTTTTGAAGGTATAGCAAAAAAAAAAAAAAAAAAAAAAGAGAGAGAGAGAGAAGGGGGAAACACAATAAACAAGAAACAAGACAGCAGCATGGTTTGCCCTTGGGCTTTTTATCTCTTTGTCCATTTCCCTCCAGATAGATGCCCTGAAGCCTCCTGCTCCGTGCATTCCCAAAACAGTTCACTCAGGCAGGTTCTTGCCCCTTCTCAGCCATTTTTTTGCGAGAGAGTTGGTGAGTGCCCACTTAAATCGACACCATCTAGCTCTATCTACTTGACTGTATTTAGATATCAGCTTCCTTATGGATAAACCCAAAAGAGAATTTATCCATTTCCTCCCTTGCTCTTGAGTTAATTGGAATATTTCTCTTTATGTATCACTTTTCTCATCCAGCTTCTTCCTTACTTCTATTCTTCATTTAGAAAAAACAACACATAATAATTTCAAGCTTGTTGTTTCATTTCCATTTTGCCACTCTGTACATTTGGTCTCAAAAATGGTAGAATCAATCTCAGAAAGATCTTCTGGGTCCAAAGTTCTCATACTGTCACATTAATTCAGAATGAAGCAACTTCCACAAATGAAATAATCTATCTTTCCATCTTTGACTTCCTCAAGGGAGCCCATGATCTAAATATCAACCCATTAAACCAGCTAAGTTGTAAATAAATGAAAAGAATAAAAGGTCTACAGTAACAAGTCCCTAACATGAATCTTTAGACAACTTTGCCCACAGAGATGCAAACAAAAATAGTTTCATTTCTGCTAGAGCCATTTTTTGCAACACTCTCAAGTTATAAAGATAAAATTGCATGCTGAGTATGTCATCTTACAGTTTGCTTCATCTAAGCTAAGTCTCATTTCTCTGTTGCTCAACTGTCAAAAACTGCTACTTTTTCTATGTTCCTCCACATTCTTTCTTTGTGTATTTCAGCAAATTCTCTTTGTCTCCACACATCCCTTCAAATATTGTCCCTAACCACATAGACAATTGATATCACTCTAGCCTTGTGTTCTCAAAACCTTCAGAGATAGTCATTTGGCAAATGTGAAAGCAGCAGCTCTTCTTTCCTTGTGAAATTTCTGCTGATATTTCCTCACTGAATAACTTTTTGGTCCTGGCAAAATCCCTAAGCCTTTCAGAGACTCAGTTTCCTTATCTGTAAGATGAAGAAATTACATTCAGTGGTCATTAAAATCCCTCACAGCTCTATATTTGAATAACCATTTCAAATTTTGCTTCAAAATAAATTTTATAAATTACAGTTACAGCCAATGCATACTCCCCAAACAGGAAATTCACAGGAAATAAGTCTATTAAAAAATACAAACACAAAAAAAGCAAAAGAAACAAACAAAAAACCCAACAATGCTTCCTTGTACAAATCTGTAAGGCGTCTTTCGTTTTGTAGCAAACTTATTTTGACTTTCCTAGATTTATTTAATGAGGTGGAAAGCACAGCCCGTATTGAAAGATGTCTTAAAATTGTAATCTCCCTTGAGACATATCTCTTCCCCTTTCGTTACGTTTTCCCAACAAAATTGATTTTTTGATTTATAAGCCTGACACAGACTCTATTTTCTTGCATGTTTCTGAGTCCGATAATTATGACTATTCTCATCAATGATTTTGAACATCAGGTTAGAAGTTTATAAATTTGTCTATAGCTTTTGAATTCTAGTTTTATATTTGGCTACAGACAATGTAGAAAATTTCTCATTGCCTGAAGAAATGAGCCAATTTGAGAAAGCTCAATAGCTTTGAAACAAAGTTATTAACTAACTAAAAATATCCCCAAACTGGAGAATTGTAGGTAGTTGGTTTTAAAGCGTGATTTACAAGGAAAGATAGAGGAACTGTCACATAGACTAAGGAAACTACATACAATTTGAAATTCTGGATTGAATCCTGGAATACAAAAAAAACATTAGTGGAAATACTAGTGAATTCTGAAAGAAATTCGGAGTTTAGTAAATGGTAATTCACCAAAGTTAGTTTCTTACTCATGACAAGTTTACCATGATTATGTAAAATGATAATTTTTTGGGAAACTGGGTGTGAGGCATATGGGAACGGTCTGTACCATCTTCACTCATTTTGCAAATTTAAAAATATTCTAAAATAAAAGTTTATTATAAATGTTTAACTCAAAATTGATTTTTTTCATGATATTTTAAATCTCATGTCATGGTAGGAAGCCTGTGCAGTGACTAAACACTTTGACATTAGTCAATCAAACCTACTTTCAATTATCAATTTTCTAAAATATTGTAGTTTAATAACACGGGTGGATATTTCCATAGATAAGCATCAACTTACCCAAATCACTGTATTCCAGTCTGAATAAAGGAAAGAAATAAAAACCAAACCTCTATTTCAGATACATTCAACACCGATTTAACAAACTAGTACTCATAAACTTAAAAATCGTATCCCTTTTCTAATACAATGGTTTTTTAAAATTTACTTAAATAATAAAACTTATTAGTACTTAAATGAAACTCATTTGTGAGGAATTAATGTTGCCACTGTTTTCAAATAAATTTTGAAATTAGTTATGGAATAAATAAATGAACAAACCTGTCAAAATTGATTAAACTGTATGCGGTTTTTAGAATTATCTAAGGAAATGGACAAACCTGTCAAAATTGATGACTACATTAATTAAATTGCATTTAAAAATTATCCAAGTAGGTAGAAGACTATCAGATTTAATAAGCAGTATTAATATTAATATTTAACACCATATTTAATAACTTGTATAACACATAAATATATATCATAAAATTTTAATAATATGGAATGCTATCATCATAAGTTTAATTTTTAAAACATGTTTTATTTTGATTTTTGGTGGTGTTTTTGGTAGTGCTTTATCCTAGTAGGAACATGCTAACCAGTGTGGTGATGGAACCATATAAGCAGTTAAATACTCAATCCTATCATATTACCAATTCTTTACTTAATGGTGAAAGAGAAAAATTGAAAAATAATTGAGAATTCAACTACTTTCTTTTCAATGGCAAATATAAACAGTTGTATAAAATTATAGATGCTTATACTATAAGTCAACTCATGGTATTTTCCAGGTTCTATTTCCATAATGAAATATACAGTGAACTACATTTTTAGGAGGTGAATTATCAAAGGAATTACATACCAAAATATATTCTGAATAGTAATTTTTTCTCAAATTAAAA
Organism: Cabassous unicinctus; assembly: GCA_029593785.1. Classification (NCBI taxonomy): domain Eukaryota; kingdom Metazoa; phylum Chordata; class Mammalia; order Cingulata; family Chlamyphoridae; genus Cabassous; species Cabassous unicinctus. Next base: position 553 of record JAQZBX010063335.1, on the reverse strand, counting down.
ACTTTATAAGTTTAATTAGCATACCCATTGATGAGGTAACAACTTTGGGAATCAAAGGAAAAAATCTGTGGTCAGTTTCTAGATATGGTGCCACATGCAAAATATACTCACTACTTCATTCATTGACAGACTATTGCATTAAACACATTTATTATTTTTTAAAGGCCTGTAATAATAGTAGGTCTTCAATTTCTTGTGAGCATTAACATTTGTAGCTCATAGAAATTCACAGGGTAGTTCTTGGTGAAGGGTTTTAAAGACTGGGCAAATTTAAACTATCCTGTATAAAAATCTTTCAAATTGAGATTTATTGCGTTTTGAATGTGTTTGAAAAAACATTAAAAAAGGATGGTTATCTCAGTGGAGCTGCAACTCCTACCCTACGGCTCAATGGACTCATCCAAGTAACCTGGCGAGGAGACGACGATGGGCAACAGCCATCCCAGGGAATGGAGAGGGCCTGCAGCTGAAGGCAAGATAATCCCATCCACTATATCCATGGAATATAAGCCCTCTCTCACTTGGAGGTGGAGTGGACATCACCTTCCAAGTC
>JAQZBX010063334.1:0-16714 GCA_029593785.1 Cabassous unicinctus | reverse complement strand
TATTTATTTATCCCCCCCTTGCTGCTTGTGTTTGCTGTGTCCATTTGCTGTGTTTCTTCTGTGTCTGCTTATCTCCCCCTTGCTGTGAGGTCTTGCTACATCAGCCCACCGGGCCGGCCAGCCTGCCCTCACAAGGAGGCCCTGGGAAGCGAACCAGGGCCTCCCATATGCTAAACGGGAACTCTATTGATTGAGCTACACCGGCTTCCCCAGGCTCACCTTTTAACTGCCACTGTTAAAGGCATCATCACCTCGGGTTATCCAAATCCAGGCTCCATGTCAGCAGGAACCTGGCCTCAAGCTGCCTCACCATGCAAACTGCTGAGGCCTTGCCCCAGGGAAGGATGGAAGGAGCCTGAAGCCATGTGTGAACAATCAACCAGGAGGCCTCGGGTGACCCTTGACAGGGCAGGTAAGATTGTTAATTTTTTAATTAACATGGAAGCCAATTACTTGGTCCTAGCCTGCACCCCGGACCTCTTTAACCTTGGTTGTGCCTAGTGAGGGGAGTGAATGGGGAATTAAGATCTAGGTCAGTTACTAAACCTCTCCCCTCTGAAATAAGGAACCTCCTCATATGCCGTCAATTAAGAGTAAAAGGTTCCTGGCTATTCCTAGCTCCCTGACTATTCCCTTGTAACACTCTAATCCTTCTAAGGGAAAAAAGCCTTCTCAGGCTTTAACCCTTCCTGGGAGATACCTAATGGGATGCAGCCCCCAGAAGAGGCCCAAATTCGTGTCTCATTGGGGTCAGGGCTTCTCTGGACTCTTTTGCTCCATACTTAGCAGCTGCCCAGGGATTTTTCTGGAGGAATGAAGCTGGAGGGTCCTGCATGAGGTTTCTGCCATGGACAGACACTGCTAGCTTTGCATCTCAGTGGTTCTAAAGGTAGGTCATTCCCTAAACTAAACAAGTGTAAAATTCTCTCTTCTCTTCTAATCTGTGCTTGTTTTAACTGTGTCAGTCTGCTCATGCCTTGGGACTCATAAATCAGATTTGGAGTTTGCCTGTTACAAATTGGAAACAGTGAAATGTAATCTAAAAATGAGTCTTTAAATGTCAATACTGTCTTGCAATTGAATTTGTGTATAATTCACAAGTGGAATTGGTTCAACTGCTGGAAAAGTGGGAAAACTTAGTAACGTTGTTACCAATAAAATTGTTTTAGTTGCTCAGTTAATAAACAAAAGTACCCAATTTGTTCTAAAGTGAAAACTTACTAGAAACTGTAAGAGTTAAGATCATTATATAAATATCTTTATATTATAAAACAGCAGAAGGATAATATCTGAAATTGCTCTAACTGGGTGGATTTAGCCTAGAACCTACAACTGTGATGGTAATCTTAGACTGATTTATCTCTGTTGATGGTTATTACAGGTCTCACCACACCCTTGTGTATGCTTGCTATATTAATGGTAATTATAAACTTACCTTTGATTATGGTTATTTTGTAACTAGCTTAATAGCTTCACCTTGCCTTTAGACTTCAGCTATTGTGATGATAATTCTAAACTGAGTTTGCCTTTGCTTATGGTTATTTCGTGATAGCTCAGGGGAAGGCAAATTTGAGACTCCCCTGTTGCCTGTCCTTCCACTGGTATTAATGACCCTGCTTTCTCATGTGACTCCAGGTGTGGACTAGATTGCTGTGGTGGAATTCTTGACCCTCAGGGTTGAACATTCACTCTTCCAGTGAGGACTGGGGAGTGGTGACTTCCCACCTTGAGTGTTAATGTTCCTAAAAGCAGGAAGTCATGAGAAAATCCAGGTTTCCCAGAGATCTCAATGACTTCAGTGAGTATATACTGGAATTAGTGTTTCTCATTCAAGGTTTGTCAAGACAAAATGGGAAAAATCCAAAGCTCTGAAGTAAAGGAAAATATTGTAAATTGTACTTTAAAGCATTGAAAACAATTTGATTATAAGCCAATAATTCTTGTGCAAAACTGCATGGTCACAGTACAAATTCGAGTAATTAGAAATAGCCTTCAGAGAGATTATTTAAATGTTATTTTACAGTTAACTTACTTTGTAAAAGAATGAAAGTTATAAGTAACTTTAGTGAGTTGTGTTTTTGTGTCTAACTCTCTAATTGTATCATTGGCTATATTTTCATACATCAGGATGGCAATATATTAACAAATAAAAATTCTTAAAAGAACTCTATTCAAATTATTAAAAATTAAATATGCAATTATATATGTGAATGAATATTCCTGAAGCCCAAATTAGACTAAACAGGATGAAAAGGTCATATAGAAATCTGAATATAGAAACTATTAGGAGAGGGGAAAAGATTTTCCTTAGCTCTTTGGCCTTCCCAATCCCCAGGGCCTTCTTCTTGTAAGACCTATGAGTGAGGGGCTAGGTGGGGCAGATTAAAACTCTATCTTCCTCGCTGTCCTGATTTTGTGATAATCAGGGTAGGCTAAACATTTGCTTTATTAGAAACCAAGCATGTGTCTCCAGACCTAGTTTTTCTCCCTAGGTCTGATTTTTGGAATGCTGGTGATAAACTAAGCCTGATTTACTATATGACCATCCTGTATGTGAAGAGACTGTAACTTTGGGTATCTTTGGTCAACCTTAAGAGATATAACAGGGGGACAGATGTGGCTCGGGTGGTTGGACATCCCTCCCCCATATGGAGGGACCCGGGTTTGATCCCCGGGACCTCCTGGTAAAAATTTAAAAAAGAAAAATATAGAAGGTGTGTGGGCCACCAGGCCCCATGCGCAGGTGCACTGCCAAGCTCTGTGAGCAGGTGAGCCGTTAGGCCCCATGAGCCATGCAGCAAGATGATGACGTAACAGGAGAGTGACCCAAGGGAGAGCCAAAATGAGACGCACTGAAAAACCAGGAACTAAGGTGGTACAGATGGGAGGACGCCTCTCTCCCACATCAGAGGTTCCGAGGATCGAATCCCAGTGAAGATAGGAAGAGAAGAATGAGAAGAGAGGGCAGGAAATGGTCACAGAGTCACCCAGTGAATGTACACATAAACAGCAAAAATGGGGGTGGGGGGAAAAATGGATAAAAGTAAATAAATAAATCCTTAAAAAAATGTATAGGGGAGGAAGATATGGACTATAATTAGTAGTAATACTTTGACGATGCTCTTTCATGATTTGTTAACAAATGTTTCACAACAATGCAGGGTGTTTGTGGGGGGTCATGTGTGGGAGCCCTGTATGATGCTATGCATATTTGTTTTGTAAGTTCACGATGTTTACTGAACACTTATGGTTTATGTATGTTCATGTATGAATGATATACGTCAATAAATTGTTTTAAAAAAAATAAAAACAAACAAATAACAACAACAAAAAAAACTCTATCTTCTAGGCTGGAGAATTAATAATCAGTTTGTCCTGTAATTCCCCAGTGTAAACCTTTTACCAGCCTTAAAATGAGGGTAGTTAATAATCCAATTGTCAAATTTCAGTAAGTAAAGGCAAAGTCCTTGAAAGCTATGGAAATATCTTTTATAAATTATAAAAAACAAATTAAACAATTATAATATATTCTAGAACCTAGCAGTAGTATGCTTTTAAGATTATTCATAATTTTAGAATTTTATTAAAGAAAAGAGATTTTAACCTCCTTTAAAGGAAGGAAAAAGAACATTCCTTGCATAAACTATAATTGTTTCAATTTTATTTAGCTTGGGAATAATCTCCCTAGGTTTATAGGATAGCAATTAAATAAATTTACATTATGTGTATTTAATCTTTAAGATGATGAAAATTGTAAGTTCCTGTTTAATGAAATTAAGATAAAGGTAAATTTCATTGGTTGCTAATGCTAATTTAATAAGCTTACTTAAAGGTAAAGTAACTTTTAGTTAATTATAAGAAGTTTGTAAAAGCATCTTCTAAGCTAAAGCATTTAAATGGCTAATTCCAGGAAGACATTATTAATTAGAAACCTAAATTGATATTAATAACAAAAAGTAACTTCATGACAGGGAAACCTGTCAGAAGCCATGTCAGTCTGCATATTAAAGTGATGGTAAGGAAAGATAATCTTGATTCCATTGGGAATCTTAGATTTTCATAAAATAATTGAGAAAGTTTTTCCTGTACTGCTAAAATAAAATACCTGTTAATTAACGTAACCATAGTAAAGGTGTAGAAATAAAAAGCAATGTATTAAAATAATTAAGTTCATTTAATATGTGGTACATTGCATGGAAGTATTTAGAAAGTATATAAAAATCAAAAGAGATAGACTTCAGTACCCTCAAACCCTCTTATGCATTCACACCAGGCCTTTAGTACACTGCATGGTGCCTATCTCATTGAGTTATTGGCTAGGTTGGTCACTGACCCCTAAACCAATAAATGTATCTACTATATCTCTGGTTATGCTCCTGAAGTGGATGGAGAGTACGTTGCAGTTTCAGACTCCTACAGCAGCCTGCAATGGCTCCATATGGCCAGATGTACAATGGACATTGCCTCCCGACTGGCTCTGTTTCACAGTGCTGAAGGGTGCTATGCAACAGGCTGGTGAAACAATGGAGCCTGTCTTCCTAACCTCTCTCTCTAGGATCAATGGTGCTGCAGCATGCTGGCTGTGTGACGGGCATATCCAGTATTACCAGAGTGATATAAGTAGAACTTAAACACAATTGGCATTATGGCCTGCTCCCATTGAGAGATAACATGTATGGTATTGCAAATCTGCAGCTTAGATTTTTTTTTTTTTTGTAATTTTTTTTTTTTAAAGATATTTAGATTACATAAATGTTACACAAAAAATAAAGGGATTCCCATATGCCCCACTCCCCATGCCTTCCACACCCTCCCACATAAACGATATCTTTCATTAGTGTGACACATTCATTGCAATTGATAAATGCATCCTGGGGCTTTGCCATTGAGCATGGACCATAGTTCACATTGTAGTCTACACTCTCTCCCACACAGTTCTGCATCTTATGTGACAATATAAAATGGCTTATATCTGTCATTACAATGTCACTCAGGATGAGTCCCAAGTCCCAAAAAAGTCCCTGTATTACTACTATTTCCCTCTCCCTCCACCAGAGCCTCCAGTAGTCACTGCCTTCACATCAATGTTGTAATTTCTTCCAATGCTAAAATCACAATATGTCTATAGTAGAATACCAGTAAGTCCACTCTAGTCCATAGCTCATTCCCCAATCCTGAGGATTCTGGGATGGTGATGTCCAATCCACCTCTAATTGAGAGGAGGCTTCATTCCCATACAGCTGATGGATGGGACTTTCTTCCTTGCAGTTGTAGGCTCTCTCGTTTCCTTGGTATGGTGGTTGTCAATCCTCACCTCCTTGATAGTTGTCCTGGGTGAGTCCAATGAACTGGAGAGTAGGTGTTGCAACTCTGTTGAGGTTCTGGATCCAGCTGACACATGGACAGCCCAAAGACTCCAGTCTCTGGACGTACACCTACAAACTCCATCACCAAGTATAGGTTTAAATAGAAGGGACAGATTAGCCATTTGTAGAGAAGCCATAATTGAGTCTAACTCTGTCACTCTCAGGAGCACAAACTCCAAAGTAGGGCCCACTGGCAAGGCACTAAACTCTGGAGCTATGTGCCCTGATCATAGGACCTGGGTGTCTCCAGAGCCCTCAGGAGCCCCACTATTTGGGGTATTATTCACTTTGGCAGTCTATGAGATTCTGCTGAAATGTACATAAGTGTTACCTCTGGGATGACCTCCTGACTCACTTTGAAGTCTCTTAGCCATATAAACTCATTTATCTTTACCTTTTCCCCCTTTTATTTGAAGTCTTTTTCCAGTCGCATTGCTAGTTGGTACTTGGTAGTAATCCCTTAGTGCCAGGGAGGCTCATCCTCAGGAGTCATGTCCCATACTGAGGGGAAGATAATATATTTATATGCTGAGTTTGGCTTAGAGAGAGGCCACATTTGAGTAACAAGAAGGCTTTCAGGAGGCAAATCTTAGGCACCCCACAGCACTAGGCTAAGTTTCAATTTCAAGAGCAAAGTCTCCTGAACATAGTCATCAATATTGAGGTCCCATCAGTGGATCATCCTCCTTCACCAGTCATCGCCCCTGCACTTGGGGTACAGTTGCTGCTCCATTAAAGAATGTGGAAGAGCTCTCCAGGATGGGAATTCAATACTCTCTTGGTTATTGTGTGAATCTCCACCCACTGTGCCAATGCCCCGTGAACATATTTATATACCTTATATGTATGCCCAGCTGTGGACCTTAGATTTATTAATTGAAGCTCAAAGAGAAACTTATGCATTGATTTGTATATTCATTAGTATTAAGTACAAATACTTAATATTGCCTGATGATTATGATGATACCTTTTCTATTCTAGATCATATGCAGAGAGATATTGAACATGTTAAAAGTACTGGTAATCTTAATTCATTTTCTAAGTAGTTAATGAACATGCTTTCTTAAGTACTGTCTTTATTTTGCTTGTCATATGCCTGTCTTGTTATTGCCTATGCTGTCTTTGTGAGTTTATATCTAGGGCAGGGGTCTATCTGAACTCTATGCTACAAACCAGTTTTCCAATGGCTAACCTATGTCATAAATATCTACTTCAATAGATGCTAAAGAACAAGCAAAGATAAAAGAGAATTTGAAATGACTAAATTCATTAATAAGAGAAAAATGCTATATCTTTACAAAAAAGTATTAATTTAATTGGCAAACACCAATAAACAAAAATATATGCATTCTCCCTAAAAAACTATGCCATTTTTTAGGAAAATGATCTGAATGATCTGCCTCAACACATTTTTTCTTGGTAGCACAGCATCCATGTAAATGCTAAATGTCTGTCTTCTCATATATTGTACTTATTTGTTGAAGACATGACACAGTCTTTAAAAAGAAATCCATTCTTTCTTTTATCCCTTTATTCTGTGTCAAACATTTCCATTTTAAGTAAACAACCATAAAAGAAAAAAATGGTATTTTTCACTTAAATTGTTAGTCTACTTATCTTAGAGTGAAGGGCTCCTGGTGCTTGAATATATAGTAGGGTAAACGACATTTGCAGTTGAATAGCTGCAGAGAGGAAGGTGTAGAAATGAATCAAGAGTAAAAGCAGCTTAATAAAAGCAGCTTAAAATAGATGATAACAAATAATTTTTTGCCAAATGGTACATTCAAAATTTTTCTGCTGGTGTTGAAATTTAAATTCTGACAAGGAGATAATTTACCTTGAAACAAATCCACCTATAAAACTGACATTTCCAGGAAATGCTAATTCTGGTGAAAAACAAAGAAATCTCTCTACTTCATGCAAAATAGTTTCAGATGATTTGTAGCTACAGTTGAGCAAAGGAGGATTTTGCAGTATAAAAATATATGTTGGGGGACAGATGTGGCTCAAATGGTTGGGCGTCCGTCTCCCATATGGATGGACCTGGGTTCAATCCCCGGGACCTCCCATTAAAAAAAAAAAAAAAAGTGTTGCCCTAACTTGATCATCTAATCAACCTGTGTGCTTTTATATCACTAAACAACATGCACTAATTATGGAATTTTCAGCCAGATTGTGAACTCTTGTGGTTTTGCTCTATTTTTAATAAGACTGAGGTTACTTGATTAAAAAAATAGTTTGTTCACTTCTTCTGGAAAAATTGAGGCCCCCAGGATGCTATCACCTTGACCAGCTCTTTTATAATTGCCTCCCATTGACGACAAGAAATCAGTGCACAACATTAGCCTATATATTGCAAAAATAATGAAGTAAAGTATTTGGAGATGTTCCTTTTTTTTTTTTTTTTAACTTTATTTGTACATTTAATAATTGAAAATATAAACAATTAAAAACTGAAAAATAAACACAGATGAATAAATACATACATTTCTCCATTAAAAGTAATGGATACATATAATTTTTTTTTTGATCAAACAATATGTTACACAATATATTTGGTTTATAGTAACGCATTCATACAGTATTTGTCCTTTTGTGTCTGGCTTGCTTCACTCAGGATAATGTCCTCCAGGTTCATCCATGTTGCCATATGCTTTACGACTTCATTTCTTCTTACAGCTGCATAATATACCATCGTGTGAATAGACCACAGTTTGTTTATCCATTCATCTGTTGATGGACACCTGGGCTGTTTCCAACTTTTGGCAATGGTGAATAATGTTGCTATGAACATCGGTGTGCAGATGTCTGTTCGTGTCACTGCTCTCAGTTCTTCTGGGTATATACCCAGTAGTGGTATTGCAGGGTCATGTGGAAAGTCTATATTCAACTTCTTTAGGAATTGCCAAACAGTCCTCCATAGTGGTTGTACCATTTTGCATTCCCACCAACAGTGAAGAAGTGTTCCTATATCTCCACATCCTCTCCAACATTTGTAGCTCTCTGTCTTTTTAATAGTGGCCATTCTGATAGGTGTGAAATGATATCTCATTGTAGTTTTGATTTACATTTCCCAGATCATGAGTAATGTTGAGCATGTCTTAAGGTGTTTTTTTTGCTATTTGTATTTCTTCTTTGGAGAAATGTCTATTCAAGTCTTTCGCCCATTTTTTAATTGGGTCATTTGTCTTTTTATTGTTGAGTTGTAACATCTCTTTATATATCCTGGATATTAAACCCTTATCAGATATGTGATTTCCAGATATTTTTTCCCGTTGGGTTGGCTGCCTTTTCACACTTCTGACAAAGTCCTGTGAGGTGCAAAAGTGCTTAATTTTGAGGAGGTCCCATTTATCTATTTTTTTCTTTTGTTGCACGTGCTTTGGATGTAAGGTCCAAGAAACCACCACCTACTACAAGGTCTTGAAGATGTTTCCCTACATTTTCTTCTAGTAGTTTTATGGTCTTGGCTTTTATATTTAGATCTTTGACCCATTTTGAGTTGATTCTTGTATAGGGGGTGAGATCGGGATCCTCTTTCATTCTTTTGGTTATAGACATCCAGTTCTCCCAAAACCATTTGTTGAAGAGACTGTTTTTCCCCATTAGCGCGGGCTTGGTAGGTTTGTCAAAAACAGTTGACTGTATAGGTGAGAGTTTATTTCTGGGTTCTCAATTCTATTCCATTGATCGATGTGTCTACCTTTATGCCAGTACCATGCTGTTTTGACCATTGTAGCTTGTAATATGTTTCAAGGTCAGGCAGTGAAATTCCTCCCACATTGCTCTTCTTTTTTAGAATGCTTTTGGCTATTCGGGTGCACTTACCCTTCCAGATGAATTTGGTAATTGCCTTCTCTAATTCTGTAAAGTAAGCTGTTGGGATTTTCATTGGTATTGCATTGAATCTATAAATTAGTTTGGGCAAGATTGATATCTTCACGATATTTATTCTTTCAATCCATGAACATGGAATGTCTTTCCATTTGTTTAGGTCTTTTTAAATTTCTTTTAGCATTGTTTTGTAGTTTTCTGCATATAGGTCCTGTACTTCTTTGGTTAAATTAATTCCTAGGTATTTGAGTCTTTTTGTTGCTATTGAAAATGGAATTACCCTCCTGATTTCCTCCTCAGGTTGTTCAGTACTAGTGTACAAAAACATTACTGATTTTTGCGTGTTGATCTTGTATCCTGCCACTTTGCTGAACTCATTTATTAGTTCAAGTAGCTTTGTCATGGATACTTCAGGATTTTCTAAATTACAAATGACCTCACAGAAATAAAAAGAATCATAAGAGAATATTATGAGAAACTATATGCCAACAAACTAGACAACCTAGATGAAATGGACAAATTTCTAGAAACGCATAACCAACCTACACTGACGCTACAAGAAATACAAGAACTTAACAAACCAATCACAATTATGGAGATTGAATCCGTCATCAAACATCTCCCAGCAAAAAAAGTTCAGGACCAGATGGCTTCACAGGTGAATTCTACCAAGCATTTCAAAAAGAATTAACACCAATCCTGTTTAAACTCTTCCAAAAAATTGAAGAGGAGGGAAAATTACCCAACACATTTTATGAAGCCAATATCACCCTAATACTAAAGCCAGATAAAGATTCCACAAGAAAAGAAAATTACAGACCAATGTCTCTAATGAACATAGATGTAAAAATTCTCAACAAAATATTTGCAAATCGAATCCAACAGCATATCAAAAGACTTATACATCACAACCAAGTAGGATTTATTCCTGGTATGCAAGGCTAGTTCAACATAAGAAAATCAATCAATGTAATACACCACATTAACAAATTGAAGGAAAAAAACCACAGGATCATCTCAATAGATGCAGAAAAGACATTTGACAAAATCCAACATCCTTTTTTGATAAAAATATTTCAAAAGATAGGAATAAAAGGAAAATTTCTCAGTATGATGAAAGGCATATATGAAAAACCCACAGCCAACATCATACTCAATGGGGAAAGGTTGAAAGCTTTCCCTCTAAGATCGGGAACAAGACAAGGATGCCCACTGTCACCATTGTTATTCAACATTGTACTAGAAGTTCTAGCTAGGCCAATTAGGGAAGACAAAAAAATTAAAGGCGTCCAAATAGGAAAAGAGGAAGTAAAACTCTCACTGTTTGTGGATGACATGATCCTGTACTTAGAAAATCCTGAAGTATCCACGACAAAGCTACTGGAGATGTTCTTTAGATCCGTAGCAGTAGCATGATGTCCAGGACAAACAATATAAACTTAATTTTGTTGTTATTTAGACATTCAATATATGTTTTCTTTCAGAAAATTCCAAGAAATACAGAATAGAGGTAATACTTATTAGTTAAGACCATGTCTGTGCCCTGAGTCAGAAAGATATGTACTCAAATTCCTACTTGTTGACTGCTGACATAAAAACAAAGCTTTGCATTTGGTAGAGAACATTAATATAGTAAATAATCTACCTTATTAAATTTTGCAAAAAATGATAAATCAGAGCAGTTATTGAGGAAAAATAAAACATTGTTTTTATATTTTTAGAAAAACAAAAATGGAAAAATCATTATATCATATACATTAAGTTAAAAAACAAAACAATGTATGCTAAAACTTTTTCTATGAAAACACTTTTCATAACTCAAGCATCATTTATTAATGATTAAAATGTAGATGCTTCTTCTTATCTTAGTAAAATATTGACCACAAGAAATATCTAATATTTTTGCAGTCACTGGTAGAAAAATGCAGCCAAGGAAATCTGCCATATATGATCATGAAGAAACAATTTTAGTTTTACTTCCTTGCTAGTCCTGATAAGACAGCAGGTGAATTTATTGTTTAACAACCTGGGTCATAAGTATTTTGTATCCTTAACTTCTCTTATCAGCAAAGAGAAATGTTATAATATAGTGCCTGAACAACAAAGCTTTTATAGGCCTATGTGAACTTGTTTATAATTTCTCTTTAATTAAAGCTGATTCCATGCTTAAAGGAATAGTCACATTGTTAATTTAATATTTTCCTTCATCAAAGCAGAAACTAATATAATTTTGTGTTTTTATTTCTCAGAAGAAAAGTAAAATGTAAGTTTTTCTGCAACAACTTACTAGCTGCCTGATAATGAGCAAAATCCTTAGTCTTTCTCTCACATTTACCATTATCCCTAAATTGTGCATAATAATAGTACATTCTTCAATGCATTTTTTGTGAGGATTAAGCAAAATAATCTTATAAATAAAGTGCTTAGCGTAGTTTCTGGTTTCTGAAAAAAGATGGTTATCATTATTCTTACTCATTATAGCACACAATACCCATTTCTATGAAAATCTTGAGAAGGATTTCTGCTAGTCTTAGTACCAAGTATAGAAATATTTCTCTTGATTAACGTGTCCTTTTCAATATTAAGGTCTGCAAATTATGTGAATGATGAGATTTGCCTGGCTGCCAGACAATTTAGAACCATGTTTATTGTCAACCCATAAATGTATTTGTATTCCTTAAGACAGTTAAGGTTACAATTCAGTAACAACCTCAAATTTCAGTAATTTAAGATAAAAGTTTGTTGCTATTGCACATGCACTCTTCTCACCAGTCTCTCCAGGACAGGGTTCCTTCATGGGTTGGTCCAACCCCAGGTATTTGATATTATGACACCTCCATATTAATAAGGAATCTGGTAATCTCTGTGTCAAAATAAGAGAGAAGAAGGGGAATTATACAGAAGCTTCTAGATGTTTTCACCAGGAAGTGGCATGCATCCCTTATACTGAGATTATGCTGGCCAAGTCAGTGACATGGCTATGCCAGTCTTCAAGGGGACAGGGGAGAAAAATCCTCCCTTGTGCTCAGAAGTAGAGCTGACCGGGGTATCTACGAAGAATAGTGATGCCTATCTCAATATATGAATTTGTTGATAAAAATCCTTTGCTCTATCTTTGTCTACACTTTTGTTCTTTTTTTTTCAGCCTTAGATTTAGTTCATTCCACCTTACACTGGACACCTTAAATTCTTTCTAGAATAAAGAGGTGGGAGATGGATGCACTTTCAAAGAAGGGCACCTTTAACGGAGCCTGGCAAACTGCAAGCATTTATTAATAGTCTGTATTAATTAGCTAAAAGTATTATAAAAAGAAAGGTATTTGTAAATGAAAGTAACTATTGACATATGATTTAAACTGATTTTTTAATTTTATTTTTTTATGTATCATCACAGATACGTACCAGAAAGAATAGACCTGGGACCACATGACCAAGTAGGGATCTCCTAATCTAGTGTGCTTATTAAGCACAAATGAACTAAGAAATGGGGAGAAGAGTAGGGGAATAGAATTAAAGGAAGCAAAGACACAATAAAGCAATATCATTTTATTTTCAAGTAAGTAGTATTGTCAAGAAGTTTTACATGTGTATTTTTCTTTTTGAAGGACTGATCCCTCATTATTGCTTATGCCATAATAATAGATGAAAGGACTTCTGTTTCAATGACAACATGCAAGAAGGTTATAAACAGTCTTTTACATTGAAATGGGTAGTTTAGGTGTTAGTTTATGCATATGCATGTCTGTGGTTCTTGAACTTGAAGACTGATCTATGCAAATTGGCGTACCAAGAAGCACCTAAGCTATGAGTGCTTAGGAAAATATAGAGCTACTTTTTAAAAAAAGAAATCATGATAAGAAGTGCTAATAGTAGCAGAAGGATAAATTTAAAAATTATCAAGCAAACAATCATTGTAACTGCTGTGGAATACATGGTTAGGTATTCTTATTCACTGCTGTTATAACATTCTATTTAATTTGGCTAACTTTGAAAAGTACTGTTTTCCAGAAAAACAGATGTTTCTGCAGGGAATGTATGAAACAACTATTAACATTATCTTTATTTGTGAGATGTGCCTACTGATCACTAAAATCTGAATTTGACTTTTTTGAATTTATATGCTGTACTAAAATCGATATTGTGAAACAAACACTGAATTCAACAATATCACTCTGCCTCCCACCAGTTCCAACAGTGTTGTATAGCCTTTACTTAAATGCAGCTAATACTGTTTTATTTTCTTCCCATTTTTGTGAAGGTATAATTTAAATGCAGTAAAATTCACTATTTTTACTTTAAAATTCAGCAAGGTTTGATAAATGCATATAGTTATGTAACCACCAAAATAATCAACAATGTTTGTATCATCCTCCAAATTTCACCTATGGTCCTTTGTAGTCAACCACTCCTCTCATCCCCAGCCCCAGGGAACCCATGATCTGTTTTCTGTTGATGCAATTTTGCCTTTGCAAGAATGCCCTACTAATGTAATTTTACAGTATATAAACTCTTGACTCCGTTTTCATCACAGAATAATACATTTGAGATTTACTTATGTTGTTGCAGGTATTGATAATTCATTCCTTTTTATTGCTTAGCAATATTCGATTATTCAGGTGTACTACAATTTGTTTATTCATTCTCAGTTGAATGATATTTGAGTTGTTTCCAGTTTCTGGATAGAATTCAATAAAGCTCCTATCAATATTTGCATACCTTTTTTTTTTTTTCAGTGCACGTGAACACGTGTTTTCAATTAACTTGAGCAAATACCTAACAATGATATTGCTGGTTCATGTGTCAAGTGTATATTTAGTTCTATTAGAAGCAGGCATATCATTTTGAACTTGCATCAGCAATATATGAGAGTTTCAGTTGCTCAACATCTTCCCCAGCACTTTTTATTGTCAGTTTTATTTATTTATTTGCTAATTTTTTGTTATGATTCCTTAAACCATTTTAATTGGTTTTAAATGGTATATCATTTTGTTTTTAATTTTCTTTTCCTAATGATAATAATGTTGAGCATCGTGTCCTTTGCTTATATGCTATCTAGAGATCTCCTTTGGTGAAGTATCTTTTAAAATTTTTTGCCCATTTTTTATTGTATTGTTTGTGTTCTTAGTGTTGAATTTTGAATATCTTTATACATCCTAGATACAAGTCCTTTATCATTTAAGTGATATGTGAATATTATTTCCTATTCTGTGGTTTGTTTTTCATTATCTTAAGAACATAGAGCAGAATATTTTAATTCTGATGAAGTCCAATTAATTTTTTTCCCCTTTATGCCTGGCACTAAGTCCCTCTATCTTTGCTCTGTGACTGTGTGTGTCAGGGCAGAGTTTATAATTCTGCCTCAGCCGCCTCCAATTCCTGCCTTTTGAGCCTGTAGGTCAGCCAAAGGTGGGAGTTTCGGGTCTTCTCACTTCTTTCCTGGGCATGTGCACAGCCCTACCCATGTGCCTAGCCTCTAGATCCCCAGGAATATGCTGGCGCTTTCAAAGACCCTATGGACATCTCATTCCCCAGCTTTTCCTTTTAGGTTTTTCATTAGCTTTTTGTTTGCCCCAAATTTATCACTGCCATAGGGAGCTGCAATATTGAGCAATCGCTGCTGAATGTTTTTGATAAATGATCTCCAAGAAAAGACTTTGAACACTAACTGGGCTCTGAATCAGATTAAATAAAGGCAAACCCTGTGAGTGGGTTGTCTGTCTCTAGACCCCTAACCCAGGACTTTGGGGCCAGGATAATCTTCCTAACACTAATTAGCATTACACTAATACTAGTTAGTATGGGAGACAGTGTTGCCTGTAGCCACCATCTCTATTTACTCTGACACCTAACAAGCATGCACATTCTCACACCTTTCTTCCTTGAGGGGCTGTCCCACTTCACCAAACTCATTATCATACTTTCATACTCTTGCTATATTCTTCTATTAAGAACAGTGCTGTAATTACAACTTTCTAGGAAGGTGAACATTTTTATTTCTGTGCTGTCCAATAAGGTAGCTATTAGCAACATGTGACTATTGAGCACTTGAAATGGGCCTAGTGACAAGTGTGCCTAGTGATTGACAAATTGAATTTTTAATAGTATTTAATTTTGATTAATTAAATTTAAATTTAAATAGCCTCAGGAGGCTAGTGGCTACTATAATGCTCATTGTAATTCTAGAACATCATTTTATATCTCACACATGGCCATACCCACAAGTCCATTACACAATCACCCTCCTATGATTATCCAGCTTTCACACAGCCATTCCTACACTCCAGAAAGGCGTTACCTCACTTTGTTTCTAAAGTTTAGTCTGATCTCAACTGTCCCGACTTCTTTTACTATGCACCTTTATTTTTATACCTTTTAGAATCCCCCCAGATACATGAATGACTTCCAGTTAGAGCCAAGCCCTTCTGCATTTCCAGCTCATTTTTCAACTCCATACTTCTTCCAGGAAATCCTTCCATTTTGCTGTAATAACTCATGCATAAGGCTTGAGGATGAACCAAGAGATCAAACTCAGAGGTTTGGATGGACTCTGTTTTCTGTGTTTTATGGTAATCATAACATATTTGAGTTTGTTATGATATGCTCATCTTACCAACAGGCATAATAATACTGCTGAAGCAGTATACTATTAACCAAAATTGAAATCTTACTTCTTTTTGTTATGTATCTTTTGTCATATACATATTCTGAGATTGGTATAATTTTTGTGTTGTGTAATATGATGGCTAAAACAATGTGTTTTGGAGTTAAATGAGGTTAGGTTTAAATACTATTACACAGTTTAGTAGCTAAGAGACTACAGTCTAGTTTTGTAAATTCTTAGAACTTACATCTCCACTTCTATTTTAAAAAAGGAATAATAATAACTAACTCACTCAGCTATTTTGAAGATTTAATGATAACGATAAGAGTATAAGACCACATTCCTTATTCCAACTTCTGAAATCCAGAAATTTTTGAAAACTAAATGTTTGGCAAAGATATAATTGGTGTCAAAATCTGGCCTAGAATGGTACGATGCTATTTATGATATTTATATACTGCAGATATTTATGTTCTACAGAGACATTAATGTATTTAGTTATTGAGTTCTGCCTCAGACCCAGCATTCAACTTATTATATGCTTTGATGGCTTGAAGTTCTTTTGTGAATCCCAGAAAAGATAATATTCTTAAACTAATTTATTCCTGTGTGTGTGGGGCCCTTTGATTACATTAAATTCAGTTAAGGGGAATTTGATTAGATTGCTTTAGAGCTTTTGATTGGAATATGTCAGTAAAGCAGGAGCCAGGTTGGGTCTCCACCCTCTTGCTGTGTCTTGTATAAACTGAGAACACACAGAGAGACATACACATGGAAAAGGAGTTGTGCCATTTTGATCTAGCCATGTGAGAAAGAGGACTCTAGGTTCACCTACAGCTGCAGAAAGACAGAGAGGCCCTGAGAGGCTCAAGGAGATGAGGTCCAGGGAGAGATGCCGGATTGCCCATAGCTG
>JAQZBX010063333.1:0-16714 GCA_029593785.1 Cabassous unicinctus | reverse complement strand
TGTATACAAAATGATAACAGCTATATAAAATATATATTCATTATACATATATAAAATTAGAAGGTACCACAGAAAATGAAAAAGCTTGGTTAGTATAATGAAATGAGAGGTAGATTTTTCCTTTAATTTGTTGCTTTTATTACAACTCATTGTACAACTTGATAGTTTTGACATATGTATACATCTTTGTAACCACCACCACAATTAAGAAACATTTTCATCACCCCCAAAATTTATCTGTCACCCTGTTACAGTCAGTCCTCTCATGATTGGCCTTAGTCAACCATTGATCTGCCTTCTGTCACTGTAAATTAACTTTTCAGTTTTGTGTAATTTCATGTATACAGAAAAATGTAGTATATGCTCTTGTGTCTGGCTTCTTTCACTTGGCATAATGTTTTTGAGATTTATTCATGTTCTAGGTTATATGAGTAGTTCATTCCTTTTTATTGTTGAAGAATATTTCATTGTATAGATATATCAAATTTTTTCTCCATTCACCTATTGTTAGCTATTTGGATTGCTTTTAAATTTTGGCCATTATAAATAGAATTTCTGTGGACATTCTTCTACAAGTTTTGTATGGTTATATGTTTTCATTCCTTTTAGATAAATAGCTAGGATTGGAATTGCTGGGTTATGTGAAAAGTATATGATTAACATTGTAAGAAACTGCCAAATACTTTACATTCCCCCAGCGAATTCCAGTTCACCAATTTTGTTTTTATTTTAGCCATTCTCATGGGTGTATAGTGGTATCCCATTGTAGGTTTTGTTTTGTTTTGTTTTGTTTTTTAATTTTTAAATTAAGCGTTGATTTCCCTCCCCGCCCCCCACTGTTTACAAGTTTATAATTTCCTGTATTCCCCCATTCAATCTTGGCTGCCACAATCAGACAGACAGACAGTGCGAGGCCCTTCGTTTTCTTGCATCTGTAGTGGAAACCTCATTGTGTTTTTTAATATGAATTCTTTGATGATTTGACATTGAGTATCTCTTCTTATGCCTATATCTTCTTTTTGTGAAGTGTTTGTAAATATATGCTCAGTTTAACAAAATTAATTTTCTTCTTATTGAGGTAAAAGTGATTTTTATATTCCAGATACTGTATGTATTTATTTAGAGAAAATACTCAATTTGTGATTTGCCTTTTCATGTTCTTAATGGTATACTTAAAAGCATACATTTTTAATTTTGATGAGTCTGATTTTTTATGCTCTGTCATATTTTTTATGTCCTAAGAAATTTTTGCCTACCCCAAGTTTATGAAGATTTTCTTCTGAAAGCTTTACTTTTACATTACTTTTACATTTAGATATGTGATCTATTTTGAGCTAACTTTTCAGTAGCTTGTGCGGTAAGGGTCAAGGTTCCTTTCTTTCCAAATCAATATCCAGTTATTTCAGCAACATTTGTTGAAAAGAATATTTTCCCCATTGAAGGTAAGTCCTTTGACTTTGTTGTTCTTTTTGAAAATTATTTTTGCTATTCTAGATCTTTTGGATTCCCATATAAATTTTAGAATCACCTCATCAGTTTGTTCAGAAAAGCCTAATGGGATTTTTATTGGGATTGCATTGAAATCTGTAGATCACTTTGGGGAAAACTGACATCTTATCAATATAAAGTGTTCCAATTCATGGGCATAGTTTATCTGTCTATTAATTAAAGTCTTTACTTTCTCAGCAGCCTTTTGTCTCTTTTAGTATACAGTTCTTGTACATATTTTCTTAAATACATCTCTAAGTATTTCATATTTTGGGATACTTACCATAAATGATTTTTTAAAATTTCATTTTCCAGTCTTTTGTAAAAGGCTAGTATAAGAAATATGCTTGTTTATTGATTTTGTATCCTGAGACCTTACTAGGCTTATTAGCTCTTCATAAATTCTTTACGATTTTCTACGTAAATGATCATGTTTTACTTTCCAATCTTTATGCCTTTAATTTATTTTTCTTGCCTTATTGCACTGGCTAAAATCTCTAGTGCAGATTCATATTCCAAGCCCTACATGACCAGATGCCCAAAGTGAGCCCCCGGACTGGGCCCAGGACCTGATCTCCCTGTGGGGCCCTGGATGGCAAGGGAGGATGGTGGGGGCCTGCAGCCTGGTGCGGAGGCCTGCAATCCATAAAAAGGACACACCCAATATGTCATTTGAGGAGCTGTTGGAATTGCAGAGCCAAGTGGCGAACAAGACATATAAACATTTAGCACTAGGAAGCAAGGTTTTGGACCACCTGTCCAAAATGCATGTGTTTCAGATAAGCATAGGTCTTTGGAAATGTCAGCTGTGGTCCAGGTGCCGTATTTGTGACAGGTTGTTCCCATTAGTAAGAAGGTGACCTGGGACCCCAGCTTTGGTGATCTGTTGGGAATATAATCCTGAGGTGTTTGGCAAAACATATCAATTCCTGAATGACTTCTGAGCCAAAGAGAAAGAGATTGTGAAAAAGTTGAAGAAGCACTGGTCAGGGGAGGAGCATGATAAACTGCAGCAGCTCCTTCAGTGAACAAAACAGAAAGAAATGTCATAGCAAGAACGAAAGTGGCAGCAGGAGCTGCACCTGGCCCTGCAGCAGAAGCCGCAGGCTCAGGCCTAGAAGAGCCATTGGCTATACTTCCTGAAGAAATCTGAGCAGTGCCAGTTGGTCCTAGCTGAGAAATTCAAAGAGCTGAAATGCAGCAAGAACCTGGAGAGTTTCTTGAGTCAAAAAAGGTGTGCAAATGCAAGCAAGGACAGGAGACATCTTCCTTTGGGCAAAGAGTAATAAGTAATAATTGTCCTTGGCTCTGCCACTGTCCCAGGAGACATGGTCTGTGGGTCTTGGACTTGGACTTGGCCTTTTCTCCTGGCTCTTTCCCATTCAAGGGCAAGGATCACAGCTGCCTTTGAACTAGGTTGGCTCAAAGTCAAGAGGGCTCTTGGATTGCCCTTTCAGCTGGTCAGGGAGAGCATCTCAGCCTCTTCCCATGCCCCACTGCCTCTGCTTGGGTCTTTGTTTTTTTTATCATGTCCTCATGTCCTTCTCACACCCTTGCCTTAAACCACCGACTCTTGACAGAAGAAAAGTATCCAGTGAGTAACCTTGACCCAGTAAAGGCCACAAAGTCTGTTGATGGCTCCTTTATGCAGGACCCTCTCATAAGCATTTTGTCACTTCTCTTTTTATTCTGCTTTTTTATGGGATTTGCGAGTGGCGTAGAACAACTGTTTTAGTGGGCCATGTGTGGAATAGGCAACAAATCCGAAGGCTCCTACAAAGTGGGAAATCAGATCAGAGACCCTTCCTTCTTAAGTCTGGACCCTCAAAAGATGACACCATCATTTAAAGTATGAACCAATCCCACAGAGGAAAAACTCACCCACTTAACTTTGGTTATAGAAGCATGGGGAAGAGGCAGAAAGCTTCCCAATAATATGTAACCACAGCTGACCCTCATACTGTTTGGGACTAGAATTCATATTTCCATGTGGCCTGGAAAATCTTTAAGCTGATAATTGAATTTAAAGTGGTGTCAGATTGGTAGAGCCTCCAGGCACCTGGCAGAAGCAAATGTAATCCTCTCTTGAGGATTATACTTTAAAACCCAGTCCTCAAGGAATTCCTTCACATAGAAGTTAAAGAATATGAGCTTACAATAAAAACAAAGCTCACAAGGAAAGAAACCACCATGAACCAGAGTCATTAAGAACAATAGCCAACAGAGTCAGACTGAGATGAGATGTTAGAATTATAAAATAAAAAATATAAAATATTTTACTTATGTTTAAAGAAAAATACGGCTAATGAAAGGAATATAAAAAATGATCAAACTGGTTTGAAAGAAGTAAGTAAAACTTTAAAAAATGAAAAACATACTATTTGAAATTAGAAACTTTGTGGTTAAATAGTAGATTAGACATACCTGAAGGAAGAATGAATTGGAAGTAGGTCTGAAGAAGTTAAACAAATGGAGTATAGAGACACAGAGAGATGGAAACTAAGGAAAAGAGGTTAAAAAATATGGAAGGTAGAGAAGGTTTGATACATATAATCAGAGTTCCAGAAGGAGAGAATATTTCAAAAAGGCTGAGAATTTTCTAGTATTGATGAAATTTATAAACCCTAAGAGTCAGGAAACTGGTTCAGTTAATCCCAAACATGATACAAACAAACATACAAAAAACCTAGCTAAATCATAAGAGATTACAGAACATTAGAAAGACCAAAATCATGAAAGCAGCCATAAAGAAAGACCTTACCTGCAAAAGAAGACAAGTAAATTAAAAGCTAGAAAATCTATAGCATGATGCTTTGGGGATGGGAGAAAGATGTAGTTCTGACAGAATGGAAGCCAATGTAATAATATAATGTGAAATGAAGGATCAAATGTTCTTCTACCAGTGATTGTAAGTCTAGAGCTGTAGTTACTAAGACAGTTTATCTTGCTCTGAGGGATCCTGTGCTACAGGGTCCCCAGTGGCATGTATCAGTTTTTCTTTAAAACCAAAGACATGGATTCTAGCTGATAAAAGCAGTAAAAGACTATTAAGCTGCTGGGCTCACAGAATCACTATGCTAGAGAGAAGATCCAAAGGAGGGGTGCATATGTGGGGGTGGGGGGTGGCAGGGAGAGTTAAAGTCTGAGCAGTCCGAAGCACTCTGATCCTACTTCAGAACTAGAGTGTTGATGTGAAGATGCCACTGCTGGCACCAGAATGTGTTTCCACTTGCCCTTTTACTTTGCTCTAGAGATCGAGGAGAAGTTCCAGGCAGAAGCATCTGATCGGCCAATCATTGGCCACCTGGATACAAGGGGGGAAAGCTGGGAAGGCAAGCATCTGGTGGGAGGTGGACTCTCGTCCATTCAGATTTGTGATCGGGAGTTTCCCAAGCATGGAAAGGGGGTCAGATGGTGGGTGCTCAGAAAACATGATCTTTGTCTACTACAAGGCTGTTTGGGCCACCCTAAACATTCAAACTGCTGTTGGACCTAGAGGGAAAGCTTTCATCCTTTCACCATTAAGTGTGATGTTGGCAGGTTTTTCATATGTGTCCTTTATCAGGTTAAGGATATTCCTTTCTATTTATAATTTACTGTAAATTTTTTATATCATAAATGTCAAATATTTTAAAATGTTTTCCTGCATCTATTGCTGTTTTCTATTTTTCTCATATATTTTTTTGTTCTTTCTATATTCTGACTTCTTTTGATTATTTTTTTTTCTGTTCTACTTCATCACCACTATTGCCTTATTAGCCATACCTTTTTATCTTTTAGTGGTTGCTGTAGTGCAGGGGTTTTTAACCCTTTTTTCCCCACAGACCCCTTTGACAATCAGGTGAAAACCATGGACCCCTTCTCAGTATGTCACAGCAGATAGTTTTATGAAACTCAACATCAGTGTGTCTTTAAATTAAATTTTAGGATTATTCAAAATTATGTTTTACAACTTTTCCATAATTTCAATACCTGATAAGCTAACATGGTTCAACATCTGTTCAAACGGTCATTTTCGCCAAGCATTTAGAAATTCAAGCTTTCACACAGCGTCATAAAACCATGTCCACCATCCTTACCAAACTTTTTGCAGACAGTTATCCACTGCACTCAGAACACACTACATCAAAATAAAAATCATACTAAGTCCACACTATACTGTGTGTTATTTAGTAAATATACCACACCCGCACCAACACATCCCCACAAGAATAATGTTTTTAAATGCATAAAATAAAATTACAAAGGAAATCAGTTACATATACTAAAATGCAGTTACTAAAATAAAAAACATATGATATAATACTATACATATGTGCTTCTTTTGTAACACATTAAATAATAATCCAATATATCAAAAATATAGGAAAGTTAAATTTAATTTTTTTAAAGACTTGTCAGTGTGCAGACTGTTGTTTATCTTTAATAAGAACATAAAACTGTGGTGTAGTATTTGACAAGGCAATATGTATATAATGTTGGACATCTAATCGAGTTTATTTTTTTCATCTCAAGCTCGCAGACCCCCTGAAATCTTTCCACGGACCCCTTGGGGGTCTGTGTACCCCTGGTTAAGAACCCTTTCTGTAATGCAGCACTGTCCAATAGAAATATATTGTGAGCCACAACTGTGAGCCATATATGTAGTTTTAATTTTCTGGTAGCCACATTAAAAGGTAAAATCAAAGAGGTGAAATTAATTTTTAAAATGTTTCATAAAGTAAATTAGAAAAATATTTAATATTTTATAAAATATTTTAAAATAAAAATATGAACATATGTATATAATCAAAATATTATCATTTCAACATGTAATCAATATTTCATTCCTTTTCTCATACTAAGTCTGAAATTCAGTGTGAAGTTTACACTTAACAACATATCTCAATTTGGGTGAGCCACATTTCAAGTTCTTAATTGCCACATGTGGCTAGTAATTGCTGTATTTAGTACTTTTTAGTACTTTTAGAGTTCTAGGATTTATAGCATTCATCTTTTGTATATTACATGAATACAAATATTATTTGAAGGTATAATATGTAATATATGTGTGTGTGTGTGTATAATTTTGGTATGAGAACCTCGTAGCAGTTTGCACCTGTTTTTCTCCTCCCAGCCTTCATGTTTATTGTTGAGATAAATTTTACTTATAAAACTTTTATAAACCCCACAATACATTGTTACTAATTTTGCTTTAAACAATCAATTATATTTTAATGATACTGGAAGATGAGGAAAAAACTGTTTTATTTCCCTACCTGCTTAGCATTTTAAGCTCTCTCCATTTCTTTGTGTAGGTGCACATTTCTGTTTGGTATCATTTTCCTCCCTCTGGAAGAACTTCCTGTAATGTTGCCTGTAGTGCAAGTCTGATGTTAACACATCCTCTCAGCTTTTGTTTGTCTGAAAAAGACTTCATTTCACTTTGATTTTTGAAGACTGTTTGCTCTGGATATAGAATTCTAGTTTGGCAATTTTTTGTTTTGTTTTCTTTGTTCTTAGTACTTTTAAAGAGGTAATGCCATTGACTTCTGTCTTGCATAGTTTCTGAGACAGCTGTTGTCATTTTTATCTTTGTGACTTTTTCCCCTCTGGATGCTTTTAAGATTTTTTATGTCTTTATCACTGTTTTTCAGAAGATGTATTGTGATGTTTCATGGTGTGGTTTTCTTTGTGTTCAACCTACTTGGGGTTTTTGAACGTCCCATATCTGTGTTTATGGTTTTCATCAAATTTAGAAAAATTTCAGCCAATCATTTCTTCAAGTGTTTTTTCTGTTCTACCCACCTTTTCTAGGACCCCAGGTGCATATATGTTGACCTACTTGATATTTTCCCTAAGGTCACTGAAGTTCTTGTCATATTTTTCTCTGTCTTTCTCTCTCTCTGCTTCATTTTGAATAGTTTCTGTTGCTGTCTTTAATTTCAGTGATCTTTCTTCTGCAATGTTTAATCTGCTTAATTCCATTCAGTGTATTTTCCATTTCAGATATTGTAGTCTTTGTCTCTAGCACTTCTGCATAGTTCTTTTCATATCCTCTATTTCTGTCTTCATTATATTCATGTTTTCCTTTAAATGCTTATGATATATACATTAGTGGTTTAAGGACTTTGCTAATTTCATCAACTCTGTCATATCCGGTTTCTTTCTTTAGACTGATCTTTTTGGTTATGGGTGGTAATTGCTGCCCCTGGGCATATCCAGTACCTTTTTGTTAGATGCCATATATTGTGAATGTTTCATTCTTCAATGTTTTGGTTAAGCAGTCTTCTTTTAGAGAGAGTTTAGTTTTATTTTGGCAGGCATTTATGTTCTTTCTAGGCTTGTTTTTATTCTTTGTTAGGGTGGATGTGTAGTAACCTTTTCTCCAGGGCTAATTTTACTCTACTACTAAAGTGTGACCCTTCTCAAGTCTCTATTGATTGCCCCAACTGTTCATTGAGGTCTCTCTTCCCTGACTGGAGGAAATTCACATTTCTTCCCATCTTGTGTGAGCTCTGGGAATTGTTTACCTTATAGGTCCCTGGTAGTTGTTCTTTTTTTATCCTGTGGAGTTTTACCCTATATATTCACAGATTATTATTTAGCCAAAGATTCATGGGTCTACATGTTGGTTTCTGGAGCTCTTCCTCTGTCTAGCTCCCTTCTTTACCCTCAGTTTCCAGCTGTCTTTGTCTTCCCATGCTCCAGTCTCCGTCTCCTTAATTCAGTGAGACTTCTGTGCTCTGCTTGCAATAGCTCTCCCTGTTCCATGGTTCAGAAAGTGCAGCCAGGTGGGAAGCCAGGCCGATCAGAGGACTCACCTCATTGGTTTTTCTACTTTCAGGGATCACAATCTAGTGCTGCCTGTTGTCAACTGTCTGAAAACATTTTGTCCAGCTTTCTAGTTTTTTTGCATCAGGAGGATAAATGTAGTAGCTTACTGGAATTGGAAGTCATGAAAACAGCCAGAGTGCTGTAAAAACCTCTGAACAAGTGAGAATAAGCCTTCAGCAAATTTCCAGGTCAGCTTGGTGGAGTAGCATATATATTAATATGCTACTTGACCTCTGTATAATTAACATTTTTGGGTTACAAAACTCTTATAGCATATAGATCATAATTGCTAAAGTGTGTATGTGAAATGTTTTAAGAGTCTTTGTGCTGTAATAATTGCCATTTGTTAAGATTAAGTTAAAAAAATCATTGGCCATCCAGTATCAGATATAAAAGGAGTTTCACCAATTTGAGATGGAATTTACTGAAATGGTGCATACGTTCTGCAGGAAAACTGCTTAGGTTCAAATCCTGGGCCTACCACTTGTTAGCATGGTTACCTTGGGCAAATCACATAACTTCCCAGAATTGCAAATTCCCATCTGTAAAGGGAAAATAATTCTACCTCATAAGGTTATTGGGAGGATTAAATGATTATATATATGATGTGTGTATGTGTGCGTGCGTGTGTGTGTGTATGTAAAGCTTTTAGAACAATACTTGACATTAAGTGCTCAATAAATGTTAGTTGTATTGTCATTATTGTGATTGTCATTGAGGACCTGAGTTTTCTGATTAAAGTTTATTACTCTTTTTCTTTTACTATTTTAATTGAAACATTTCTTCCTTTTTTAACCAAGTGTATCATATGTACTATTACAATTGTGCAATTTAAAGAATAGTAAATAATATTCATATCTTCCATCCATCTTTAGGACTAGAATATTATTGATATATTCAAAGTCAATCATACAGCTCTCCCCACTCCCATATCCCATCCCCTCTCATATCCTGAATTTTGTGGTTTTGGTAGCCTTGCTTTAAAAAAAAAAAAATTTACTACATATTGATTTAGTCATAAACTATGTGATTTAATTTTTCATGGTTTTTAAATTTCATGTAAATATAATGGCATGTTTCCTTCTGTTTCTCTCTTTATTTGCTGTTACATTTTTCCAAGAATCATCCATGTTGGTGCATGTGGTTTTAGTGCATTTATTTTTCACTACCATAGAGTATTATTATTTCCAGTTTTTTTCTGTTACAAATAAAGGAGCTCTGAACATTTTTGTACATGTCTCCTGGTGTACATGTCAAAAATTTCTCTGGGTGCATTATAGGAAGAGAAGTTTCAGGTTGTAATTTATATACATCTTCTACTGGCTACTGGCTGGAGCAGGCCAGTGTGGAAGTGAAATGTCACAGTAGGCCAGGCAAGGGATGATGGGGATTTGGCCAGAATGTTTACCAGGCAATGGAGAGAAGCAGATGAATTAGAGATTTTGTTTGGAAGTATAATCAGCAGGTATTGAGGGTATATTTCATTTGGAGGTGGTGGCATGGTGGTCAGAAGGAAGGGAACATGGAGGAGGACTACCAAGCTTCTAAATAGAGGTACCATTTCCTGAAATGGGGAGTTCTCCCAACAGATAGCCAGACTTTATTTTGTTTCAATTTTTGCTGATTTAATCTCTTTGGTTATTAGCTACCACTGTTCCTAACGCCAGTGTGCTTGCCTGTAGAATGCTCAGTTCTCTGTCCAATATGCTGCTTTAGATCTGCTCTAAACACAAGTATAGAACTGAATGGTTTGGAATTATCTGTAAGGCCATTGAAAAAGGACCCAAGAGACTCCCTGAGGAAAGTAATGAGATTTGGACTTTACATCTTTTGATTGTATTCTGTGCTCAGTGGTGTTACTGAAAGTTGCTAGTTAGCTGAGTTTCAGATATGTAAGATATCATCCTGTCATATTTAAATATTATAAATGAAGCAAAATTTGGAAGTAAAACATTATAATTTATATGTTAAGAGACAGTAGAAAATAAGAGAAATGGCAAATATTGAGTCCAAAGCTCTGGATTTGACTCTTTGCTCTACCGCTCGTAAGCTATGTATCAGTTTCCTATTGCTTCTGTAACAAATTATCACAAATTTAATGGCTTAACCAATACATACTTTTATCTTACAGTTCTGGGGGTCCAAAGTCTGAAGTGGGTTTCATCTGGGCTAAAATCAGGTGCTGGCAGAGCTGCATTCCTTTTGGAGATTCTAGGAGAACCCGTTTATTTCCTTGCCTTTTCCAGCTTCTAGATGCCACCTACTCTCCATCTTCACAGTCAGCATTGTCCAGCCAATTCCTTCTGCTGCCATCCCTCTGGTTCTCCCCCATCCACTTTTAAGGACCCTTGGATTACATGGGGCCACCTGGATAATCCAGCATGCTCTCCCTGTTTTAAGGTCAGCTGACAAGCAGCTGTAATTCCACCTGCAACTTTAATTCCTCTTTGCCCTGTAAAGTAACATATTCAGAGGTTCCAGAGATTAGGGAATGGGCATCTTTGGGGGCCACTGTTCTGCCTACCACGAACTGGGTGCTCATGGACCAAGCATATGGGATGTTTGAGCAGTTTCCTCATCTGTGAAACAGTAATAATAACAATACCTACTTCCAGATTTAGGCCAACATTGTTTTTAGAAGACTTTTAAAACTATAAACACTATACAAATGTTGCAGGTGTTGTTTTTGTTATAGTTTATACTGAAGCCAGTAAATATACAGAAAGACACTTAAAGGTCATAATCCACTTTAATCCTTTTAAACCTGGCACTTTAAAATCCAGGAGATCTGTATAGATTTTAGCACATTCTATATAATGTGTACAATGAGATATTTAAGGTATGAATTACACAAGGCCCTAATCCCCAGTTCATTTTTTAACATAATTAGCCTGGGGACAATAATTTTATGGGCCCCAAGACCTGTAGCTCTGTTAAAAGCTCCTTAAACCTGAAATTGAGTCAAATTTACAAGAAGAAAAGAAAATGACCTCCATTTAAGATGGCAGTAATATAATAAAGGATGTATATGGGTGACTTTTCTGTTACAAGGCATATGGATTACTAGAAGTCGTTTAAACAGTTTAATACTTTCCTGTCCCCTGCTCCCTCCCTGAAAAATTTATTAGAAGAGGAAGATTAAGAGCGAGACTGAAATACTGAAGTCAGACCTTTTGTGCCACACTCATATAGTCTATTCTGAATTAGTACAATTTAAAAACACACATCAAAAAGGAAATTCTCAAACATCCCAGGACCTTTAACTCAAGTGGATAACTTTAGAGCTTTAAATATATGTTTTTGTTTTTCCTTTCCTTGGAACAAAAATTCTGTAAGTTAAATTAAGCCTCTAAACATAAATAGCTTTATGACTGTAAGGTAAATTTATGACTCAGACAGCCTTGTGTCATTTCTTATCTCTATAACATTTTGCCACAAAGGTAAAGTATGTGATAAGGTAGGTAGGGGGTGGGTGGCAGGAAGATTGTGCCCTGTCAAAGAGAGAAAGGGCTCCTTCACTCAGTAGTAGCACCGCCCAGGATTGGAAGAAGCATACTTTCTGGAGAAAGATGGGAAATGTTAAGTCCCCTGGAGGCCAGCACCCTTCAAAGTTGGTTAATCACTTTCTGAGTCTGTCTTGTGGTTTTAGGAATGTTATTGGCGGGGGGTGGGGGGAGGTGGGGGGGGTGGAGTATGTTTAAGAAAGAAGAGTCCTCCTTCCTTGCTTAACCTATGCAAATAATCTTCGAGGACTTTGATCACTGGTAAGAGGTATAGGAGACTGTCATCTGCCCTCCAGATGAAAGACTCTTTCTGGCAGGGGTGTTGTAGAGATGTAGGTCACGGTGTTTTGGTTGTTATGGTTTTAGGAAAGATCTTTAAAAATAATCTTATGATTCTTTTGTTTTCTTGTACTCTTTTACGTTTTCTTCCCTTTTTGGTGGCAGAAGCCAAGGCCAGCTGTCTGTGTGATCTCACTCCCAGGCTCCTCCCGAGGCGGTAACTCCATGTAGACTGGTTTGGGTGGAGTCAGAGGTGGGGGGATGTCTTCCTACCGCCTTTGTACCAGGCCTGCCTGCCAAACTCTGGTTGAGCTGACTTGTCCTTTTAGAACAAACAAACTTTATACTATCTTGGCTCCTATAGAGAAGACATGCTCTGCCGGTGGCAACAGCTTCCCTGATCTGGTAGGGGGGAGCAGTTGAGTCAGGGTTTGGTTATGCTCCCATTCATTTAGTTCATATCCTTTGCTGGATGCCCTGACTGACATTTAAGCACTGAATGCTCCTTGAAAATGACATCTTTAAAGCCACCTTACTGTTCTAAACAAAATTGACAGAAAGGAAAGCAAATTTTTGATAGAAAAAAAAGTTTGGGGGTAAATAGACCTCTAGAATTTTACAACTGCTGGATTCTTTGGTATTTTCCTGTGTGTTTAATCACTGGACTGATGTAAGGGTGACTTTTTATTGTTCCCTGAGTACATGATTTAACCTAAATCTTAGCTAACTTTTTAAGGGGTTAAACTTGGGCTGTATATCTTTTATAAAAGGATTGAAAGGTACTTTGGGCTGGCATATCTGTTTTCATTGCAGTGTTAGCTGTATGGTAAGTTAAACCATTTTTGTGTGTGAAAGTGTAATATTAAAAGTATCCAGTTTTGAGCCATTTGTGCACATTAAAAATAACTTACTATTTGTGTTCAGTGGTTTTCTTGTTAGACAATGTAGGGGACTTGCCACAACACATGCAACAGATTATAAAAAGACTGCAAATTTAATAATTGCAACATGGCACAGACCGTACTGGCAGATACGGGGATACAGCACTCCTTTTAATCATGGTGCTTCCCATAGTGTGGGTGGTCACGGTCCGTAGACATTGCAGGCCATCCAGTCCCCGTGTGAGAAGGATTGGGAAGCAGAGCACAAGTAAACAGCATTCCACAGGCTTTTCAGGATTTTTATTTTGAGAAAGTATAACATTTCCTTTAGGTGACTTTTTCCCTTTCTTCTTCTCTAACTACCTCCTTTAAATTTTTTTTTATTTTTACTGTTTGCTTTTATCAGGGGAAATCTTACTATATGTGCTTTTGCTTTCTTTGTCCAGCTTTGTGAGTATGTGAGAGTGTGTGTGTGTCTGTGTGTGTGTGTGTGTGAGTGCAACAGAATAAGGCATATTTAACATTTCAAAAGTCTGTTTCAAAACAAAAGCTGAAAATGACCAGTGGGATATTGTGATCATTAGAAGTTACTAATTTCTCGTAGTAAGTCCTGGTAAACTGATTTTGAGCAATTTGCTTCCTTGTTTCCTTTTCTAAAAAATTTAACTTCTGCCCCCTAATGTTTCCTTTGATGTTTGATCAGATGAAAATCTGGGTCATTTGCAAAGTTTTCTCTTCTTCATTCGAAACTGTTGTTCTTGCTAGCCTAGTCTGTTCTTTAGTAATGTTTTTCCCTTTTTAAAAGGCTTTTACTGTCCTACGTAGTCCTTAATGTTTATGAGTTTGATGAAAGAAGCAAGTGATGGAAATGTGAAGTCACCTGTTTTTATCCATTCTTGAGAATTTAGGAGTTTATAAAGCACTTGGTCAATTTCTCTAGGGAGGAGTTGTTATAAGTAAAAAAGTGTATACAAATGGAAATGTATCCATCTGAAGCTTTAACTTTTTTTCTTCCCTGATTTTTTTTTTTAAAGAAAGACCTGGAAAAATATAGATATGTTCATAAAAGAGCAGTTAATATTACAAATGTACAATTTTCTCTTCCCCATCCCTTTTGATTTCCTTAGGGGGATGCTTTCTTACTTATTAACATTATGGACAGGCTGTTCCTAGTCTTCATATAGAAAATTATAGACAAGCTTTCTTTCCCTAGTTACCCATTTTTAAAATGTAAAACATGACGTTTT
The DNA here is from genome assembly GCA_029593785.1 of Cabassous unicinctus. Lineage (NCBI taxonomy): Eukaryota > Metazoa > Chordata > Mammalia > Cingulata > Chlamyphoridae > Cabassous > Cabassous unicinctus. The sequence continues at coordinate 2,500 of JAQZBX010063333.1, read as the reverse complement.
CGTTATTTTATATAGCACACATAATTGAGTCAAATGAAGAACTATGTAAAATATAAAGAAAATAGTTTGCAGACTTATATACCATAAGATATAGTCCATAATAAAATCATTATGTTGTACTTTTTTTTCTTTTTTACTAAGCTAATTAAGAATGAACTGCCTCAATTGTAATTTATAATGACATTGTCAAAACCAGCTTAAAGGGCAAGTAGAGTGATTATAAATTTTAGAAGGAATAACGTACTTTTGAAATCATACCTTTATAAAAAATCCAGTGCTATACATAGATTTTTGGAGAGTTTTGTTGTTCGTGAAAGCATTTAAAAAATGCTTTAGTCATTTTCGTTTATGATAGAGATAATCTAATTCTCTCTTCTGATGCTACTTGCCAAGCTTTAGATCACAACAGCTTAATTTAAGAGAAAAAATGGCTGGCTAATCCCCTTTGGTATTTTGAAGATATTTTGGGCACCCTTTGTTCTCTAGTATGTTACAGTCTGTTTATGGGGAACCACTAGATGTTTGATGTGGGACCCTCTAGCAGAGGAGATTTGAACTCTAGAGTCTAGGTGCAGTGGACAAGTTAAGGATACTGAAAATAACTTTTTTTTGGAATTGTCTTTCATCTATAAATTGAAGGATTACATTTTATTTTAAATGGAGTAGGAGTGAGGCAGGTTATTTTTGGTTTTAGAAATCAGCTTTTGGAGTTTAGTAACCATATCAAAAGCAGGGATGTTGACATCTTAAATTTTATTATTGTTAAATGTTAACTTATATTTATGACTGAGCATTTAGTCTCCCGTTTCTTGAGCTTCCTGAAGGGTCTCAGAATTTGCCTTTCAGAAACCAGAAAAATGTGTCTTAAGAGTCTTTAATGCCTCGTTTCAGGCTCACGCTGTGGTTCTCAAAGACCTAGTGGAAGTTCAGCTGGTTTCTATTCACAGATATGCTCTCAACATTTTCCCAGTTACCACTATCTAATTAAACTGATAATGTTGTTGTGATGGAGATTCATGTGTTTATATCTATATAGATGTATCCCCTTGAACTCCTTTCATTAAAAAGATACCTAGCAATATGAGACATGAGTAATATAAAGACTGTAAGACTGAATGGTCTGCCTATTATTTTTTTATTGCCAGTTTTTTTTTCTTTTTCTTTTTTTTTTTTTAGGAGGTACTGGGGATTGAACCTCGTACATGGGAAGCAGGCACTCAACCACTGAGCTACATCAGCTCCCCTATTGGAATTTTTTGTTTGAAATTAAAACAGGAATATTTTTTGTGAGTTCAGGCTACAGTTCTTAAAATTAATTTACTTTCCTGACTTTTGGTCTATACAGAAGACATTAGCATACACCAACCATATATTTTTTTTTTTTATCATTGAACATTGTGCTTCTATGCTACTGGTGATATTTATAGTCTTATATCTTCCTTGCTCCATCCTAAGTTTAAGTATACACCATTGTGTTTTGTGTTCAAGATTAGCAGCTCTCAAACTGTGGTCTAAGGATTCTGGGTTTCTAAGAGTCCACAGTGTCCTTCCTTTTCCAATTACGTATCTTTGTGCTGCCAGATTTTCTTCATAAATTAAATCAGAGCAACATATTGCAATAGATTGAATGCAGCAGCAGCTATGAGAACTAGAAGTTTTGGAAATATCTGCAAAAATAGTAAAACAGTGCCACTCTACTCAAAATTTTTTTTGTTTTGGAATATGTAGTTATTTTTCATAAAATGATGTTTCGTAAATTGTGTTACTATGTAGTAGGTTTATTATCTTTAAATGAATTAATAGATAGTATTGTAAAATTATCTCAGGTTTACTACCAATATAGTAAATATCAATAGATAAAACCCACATTTTAAAAAATGCTTTGGAATCCTGGGACCAGAAAATTTAAGAATTGCTGTTATAAGTGCTGGGGTTCTCAAATCAAACTTCTGTGGACTTCTCCAAGAGCTTTATTGAAGTGAACCTATCAAATGTAGAGTGACATTAGCCCCACAGTCATGAGGTTTTAATTGACTGTTTGGCAGCATTCCTTGATAGATACTTCATGTATTAAAAGGCACATCATCATGAAAAATTACCTGAAAATATAAAAGTTCTCTTACCAATTTAAAAAAGAGCCATAGGTTCACAGTTACAATCCCTTTTACTCATTTAACTGATATTTTTTTGTAATTTGACATAATCTGGGCTTGCCTATATTTTAATATGTGGCTTTTAACAAACATTGTAGATTGTCATCATTCATATATGATTCTATTGCAATTTTGGAACCCGTGGCAGTTTTAATAAGCATAGAATACATTGTTCTTACATGTACTTTGGATGTTTCTAACCACATTTACTTCAGTTACCTAATATTTTTTTTTCAATTGATATCCAGTTTTGAGATGAAAAAGATAAGGAATGTAACTGGCAAAATAACCAAATTTTGTTTTAACCATTATTACTTTTTCTATTTGTAGCTTATCTTGCCCTTTTT
>JAQZBX010063332.1:0-11243 GCA_029593785.1 Cabassous unicinctus | reverse complement strand
CTGCACACTATACTTCTTTCTAAGTCTGCCTCTCCCATTGTTAGAAGGAAGCTGCCCCTACCTGTGGCCATGGGGGCTGCTTCCATCCCAAGGTACAGATTTTTCTGCTCTCAGCCTCCATGGACCACCCTCTCCCAGCCCTGCAGTCCAATCCTCAGAGCAGAGCAGAGCCTGAACAGGTGAGGTGGTCCTGCTGGCCATGGAGACAACAGTACCTGGGAGCCAATGGCTTTGAGAAGGTCTCATATCCAGTAAATTCTGGAGCCAGTGCCAGTGGTTCCCATAGTCCTTGGATGGCCTCCAGGAACCACAGAGTTTCACTTCCCTGACATACTGCTGAAAGCAAGGCAGAGTCAGAGGGAGGGGAGGCTAGGGGCTGTAATGCCCTGCCTCCTTCCCCCAGCATAGTTAGGTCTTCCAAGCAGGTAAGAGCATCTGCTGGTTGGGAGAGGGCATCACCACTGCTTCAATCCACTGTCCTTTATTGCTTGTTCTGTCTTCAGTCTTAACCAACAAACCAGAATTATGAATCCTGGACACCCCCAAACCATGACACTGGGTTCAATAGCCCCTTCCACCTGGCAGCAACATGGGCCTGTCTCCCACCCAGCTCTTGGCCTTGACTGCATATGAAGGTCTAAATACAGAGAGGCTGCCACAGCCCCACCTGGCCAATACTCGGTCACACAAGAGCTTCTGAGCCCAGTCTGACAGCCTTAGCTGTATCATTCTCACTCCCTGATGACAAACTGACCCAACAGCACCTGACGGTGAACTCAAGCCACCTGGAAATCCCCCAAACCTGCAAATGGTGCAATGCCCCTGCCTAACCAAAAGGACACAGGTGAATGTGAAGCTTGCCAGATGCCAGCAGCCCACCCACAAATCTTGAGGAGCCTGGTCCCTCACACCACTCACCTGACAGCACAGGCCTGTCCCCAAACTAGGTATGAGCCTAGGGGTTGCCTGATGGCCCTGGCAGGCTTTGCTCTGACCTCAGGAGGAGGGAGTTTCAGTGCCACTGGTAGTTGGCAAAACTAGGTGCAGACCTGCTTGATCATAAAACTTGTCTCCAATTCCAGATGCTCCTGCCCAGGACAAGACACCTCGTCAGTCCAATTCCACCCTCATCTCCCCAAGGGCAGATGTGGCAAAATGTGGGGGAGCTGGAGGGCCACTTGCCTGCACATTCACAAGTTTGCTACCAAGCGTTCCTCTGGTCAAAGTGAGAGACACGTCTGTGGGGAATCATAGGAACAGCGCCTGCTGCCCAGGTTCCACCCCCAGATGGTCTCCAGAGCCCATTTGAAAAGCCCCAGCATTGTGAGGTCAGCAGAATGACTCCCCTGTGGACAGCACAAGTCATCCTCAGTGGGGTACTCCTCCATCTGCAGGTCTCCCCATGTGTGGCCAAGTTCCCAGGGTCTCTGCACCTGACCTGGTGACCTCTCTACAGTGGAAGAACCAGAGGTCAGAGAATAACCAGGATGGCTTGGGGCCTCCTCCTCCTCCAGTGAGGGCTGCCTGCCCCTCCAGCTCTCTCCTGCTCCCTGCATGGTGGCCCCTGATGGGTGGGACCCCCACCTGCCAAGCTGACACCTCCCCATGGGCTTCTCTCCCTGATTATCCCTTGCTTGCTCTCCTTCCCCCCACAGGGTAAGTGCTCAGTGACTGCACACAGAAGATGCTTAAGGTGCGTGGATTGAAGCCAAGTGACTGGCAATGTTTTGACTTCTTGTGGCAAAACAAAGCCTATGTGTGTGCAGACTTTCTAACTGGGACAGGGATGCCTATCAAACAAAGAGCCCCTGTCCTGGGGCCACCAGCTCACATTAGATGAGGAACTCTCAGGAGACCTGAGGCAGCCCCTGGAGGGGATACCTCTGGAGGGAGAGCCCTGGGGAGAACAGCCTAGGGGGAACTTCCTGGGTATCAGACTGTCCATAGGGAGCTCCCCAGGGAGGCCAGCCTAATGGAGAAGCAATCTAGGGGAGGAGTATCCTAGGGGAGCATCCTGTGAGAGAGTAGTCTCAGTGGGGAGCATTCTAGGGGAGCAGCTTGTGGGGAGCATCCTGGGGAACAGTCTAGAGGGGAGCATTCTGGGGGAGCTTTCTATGGGGATATCCTGGGGAGGAACAGCCCAGGGAGGGCACAGCCTGGGGGAAGCAGCCCCACCCTCCACTCACACTTTGAGCCTTGTTGGGGCTGGTGCCCACACCCCAGGTGAAATCCTGCAGCTTCTGGTGAACATCTCTGGGGAAGTTCTGGCTCTTTAGACCCTCTGGGCAGAGGGAGGAGGGAGGTTGGTGCCTGGACAAGGACAGTGAGGGGGAAGGTTTTGGGAACAAGAACCCCCAAGTCTGCCCCCCTCTCTGCCTTCACCTCTCTGTCCTCAGTCTGGGGAGAAGGTGTGACCAGCTGCATCCCACAGACTCAGAGGTGCACAGGCAGAGGTGCTGGCCACCTGCAGACCCCAAAGGAGGGCCACAGGTCTAGGGCCACAACAGGGCTCCTGACACCTTTTGGCCCTCTTGTGAGCCCAGCTCCTTCATCGGGTCCCAAGACCCTACTCACCACCCACACACAAGCTTGGCACTCATCTCGTTTCTGTGGAAGATTTGTTGTGTGGGGGGGCAAAGGATCAGCTGTCAGTTATTCAGCCACTGCTCCCCTGGGAGTCCCCAAGCATTGAACCAGAAAGGGCAGGACATTGAGAGGACAGATTGGAGGGACCTGGAGTGAGCAGGACCCAGAGTGGGTGGATCCAGGCCTGGGCAGACCCTGAGTGGACAGGATGCTGAGTGGCTGGGACCCTTAGTGGGCAGCACAAGGAGTGAGCAGGAAGAGGAGTGGGGGGACCCAGAGTGGGGGTAACTGGAGTGAGGGACATGGGGTGGGGGGGCCCTGAGTGGGTGGCACTAGGAGTGAGCAGGAAGCAGAGTAGGGGGACCCAGAGTGGGGGGACATGGAGGGGAGAGCCAGAGTGGGGATATCTGGAGTGGAGCGACACCGAGTGGGCTGCCTACTCACCCAGTGAATGGTTCCTGGGATTCTCCACCTCTAGGCATACCTGTGCCCTGGGGCTGAACTCCCTGTTCCTCTCCAGGACCAGTCCCCTGTGAGGCGATGGCCTCCACCTGCCCCTTCCCTCACCTGTTGCCTGCTGGGAGCAGCACCTGCACACATGCCACCTTCCTCTCTTTTCCTCTCAGGCCCTGCTCCTGCTGCAGGGGTGCTGGTGCTGGGGGCCTCAGCATCACTCCACCCCAGAGCATTCTCCTAACCTGGCCACCTCAGCTTCTCCCCCTTGTCACCTCCCTTCTGACTCCTCTAGGTCCCTGGGATTCTGGCTGGGGCCTCCTCCTGTGGTTACTCCTGCCATGTAAATGACCCTCAGATGATTCATTCCATGCAGGGTCCCTAGCCTTGTCCTGCACCCTCCTCATTGCCCAGCACCAGTGGGCAGGGTTGGGAATCAGCCCACAGGGCCAGTGACTGCAGCCCCCACCCCCATGGCAGCTCCACTCTCTAGGCACCCCCTCTTGGTGGGCTCCCATGCCTGCAAGCACTGGAGACCCTGGGACCTCAGTGCTGTCACCATATTCACCAACTCTCCTCATGCCCCACTCCACACAGACCCCTGGCCTGGGGGAGTCCATCCCCCACCACACCTGAACCCTCTGCCCTGCTCCCTTGTCACAACCCTGAGCTGGTCACAGTCACCCATGCTGCCCCCTCCCATTTGGGGAAGGCACAACTGCCAATGAGTCTCCAGCAAATACCATCTCAGTGGACATCCAGCACCCAGGTTGCCTGCCCATCTGCCTCAATGATGCCTTCACCTTCCTGCTGTCCCCTCAGGCCCCCATGTCCCCCACTGCTCATGGACACTGAGGACCTTGGTGCTAATTTCACAGTGATGGAAAGCAACCAAGTGAGAAGTGCCTCCCTGTCCCACACCCAGCCTGCTCCCAGTCTGACCACTAGACCCCAGGTGGCTCCTACACCTGCCCCTGCCTTGCCCAGGACTCCCCCAACACCCCCTCCTTTCAGCACTGGTTGTCTTCCCTCTCCAAGTCATTCCCTTAGCTGGGGTGTCAGTAGATCTTCCATCTTGCACATTGGCCTCTTCAGCCTACCCCACCCCTCCAGCTGCCCTGTGATGCTGTCCCCACTCCCACAGCACCTCTTAGAATGATCTAGACTCCTGCTGCTGACTTCATGCCCTACATTCTCCATGGCACGCTCTGACCTATCTGCCACACCACAGCATCGTGGCCCAGCTCACCAGCCACCTCCATCCAACAACCCTCCTGGACAGACCTCATTTGCTTGCCTTCCAGAACACCCTGCCCTTCTGATGTCCCTCTTATCTCACCCACCATGCCCTCTCAGACCCTCTGCTGGCACCTCATCATCCTGCTCTGTCTGGAAAGTTCAGCAGTGAGTCCCTGAAGGTCAGAGAAGCAGGGTCTCAACCCTCAGCGCTCTCTCCCCCTCTCTCACTGCACCAGGGCTGAGCACAACCCAACACAACACCTGCTAATAGTTGTCAGCCATTGAAGCAGGTTGACAGTTCCCACTACTATTCTCTCTAGTTCTGTGCATACTGGAAATTTCCATATGAAAAAAAGTGATGTAAAATAGCTGCCTGCTGAAGGCTTGATATTCAAGTGCCTATTGAACAATCTCATGGAGGTCTACACATCACACACCCAATTGGAACACCATTCCTCCCACTCAAAGTCTCCCCCAGTGCCCAGGGTTGTGGATAGCTTGGTGAAGAGGGCTGTGCCAGGAGCCTCCCGCCATTCCTCCAGGACAGGAGGGTAAACCAGTCCTGTGTGTCAAACCTGGACCACATTCTCTTTTTCTGTGGCTGAAAAGCTAAGAATAGCTCTTACACTTTTTAAGGGTTCTACCACCCACACCCACACACACAGACCCCATGTTGCCCCCCTGTCTATGCACTACCTGGAAAGTTGCTGACTCCCCTCCAGGATGCCAAGACCCTCCCACACTCTGCCCTTGTCCTGGCAGCACCCACCACCACACCAGCCCAAAGCAACACTGTCCCTGACTGATGCTCCTCAGCGCCTAACCTCCCTGCTTCATGGACCCTGCATTTGCAGCCAGACCTTGACTGACAGAGAAGGTGACAAGTGTTGCTCAGCAAAGGCACATGGTAGGTGCTGGAGACATCCTGGCTAAGGGGACACTTGTTGATATGTTCTGACTGTTCCCACTGCATTGGGTTCTTCTGCCCACCTCTGTGATTTCAGCTCCTGGGCCATGGGGGAGGCCCTTGTGGTAAGCACAAACCCATGCCCAGATCCTACTTCTTCCTGGGGGAACCCTGTGGGGTAAATACTAACTCACGCCCAGAGTCTACCTCTTCCTGGGGGAACACAGTAGGGTGAACACAAACTCATGCCCAGTGCACACCTACTCCTGGGGTGGCCCTGTGGAGTTAACACAAATCAATGCCCAGCACATACCCTTCCTGGGTGAGCCCAATGGGGTAAGTACAAACCACACCCAGAGCCTAACACTTCTTGGAGGAGCCTACCCCTTCCTACAGTGGAACATCTGCACAGGTTCAGTGTGGCCATGCCCAGCCTCTTTCTGTCCAGCTTATAGTGGATGTCATTCCAGAGCTGTCCCATCTCCTGGCTGCCTCCTGGCAGAGCCCATCAGCCCTGCTGAGGAGAGCATACTGAGCCCTGGCTGCCTTTGTCTTCCTGAAGTGCATAAGAACTGGAACCCAGGCTCCTGACCTCCAGAAGGGAACCACGCCTGGGTCAGGGACTGGGGCTTTGAGGTGAATCCTACTTCTGCTGCCTACAAAAGCCCCTGAATGGCCAAGTGGTCAAGGCAGAGAATGGCCAGGGCACCATCCCTGCTACCCACCAGAGGTGTGGCCCTGTGGGAGTCAGGTCATGACATGGGGCCATGGAACATTCTCACATCCTCCACAAGAGGGCCACACTCCTTGGACCCCCTCAACTATCCCATGAGTTGAGAATGGCTCTGAGCCTCATCCTGCTGGGGGGGAGCATGAGGCAAGGAGAAGGCAAAGGATGGGCCTCTGACCACATGCCCTGGGAGAGGAGGAGCATGGCCTATGGAGGCTTGGCCCACATCTGCTGGGAAGGACCTTTGCCTCCCCAGCAAGGCTGGCCTCAGGCTCTGTACTCTGGGCTGAGTGGGAGGAGGGATCCTGTATTAGTCAGTCAAAGGGGTGCTGATGCAAAACACCAGTAATCTGTTGGCTTTTATAAAGGGTATTTATTTGGGGTAGAAGTCCACAGTTACCAGGCCCTAAAGCATAAGTTACTCCCCTCACCAAAGTCTGTTGCCATGTGTTGGAGCAAGATGGCTGCCAACATCTGCAAGGGTTCAGGCTTCCTGGGTTCCTCTCTTCCCAGGGCTCATTTCTCTCCAGACTCAGCACCTCTGCTCACTCCACAAGGCCAGCTGTAGAGTATCAGGCAAATGGCTCATCTCTCTTCCTGAGGTCTCTGCTGTGTCCAATTGAGCCGCCTTTATCTGCTTCTCTGTGTGTTTATTTCCTAGGCTCCAGGATGAAAACTCCAAGTTTCCTTTTCTGTGGTGCAATTTCTCTGTGAGTCCCTGCCCCCTTGGTGGGTAGGGTCTCAATATCCTACTGATGTGGCCCAATCAATGCCCCAATCATTATTTAATCAAGTAAAAGTGAAACCTCTTAATCCAATATAATCTAATATGCCCAGAGAAGCAGACAAGTTTACAAATATAATCCAATATCTATTTTTGGAATTCATAAATAATGCCAAACTGCTGCAGACCCTTTCTGTGGCACACCATGTGATCACTCACCCTGGATTGACCTGATTCCACTTACTGGACTTTCCAGTTAACAAAGGATACATGGCCTTGGCTCAAATGTGTTGCTTACTATTTACTTAACTCCATCGGCCACCATAGCGAGACTTTCTGTGGTCCATTCTGACATGTCTCACCACAAGCACTCCCTGAACCAGTATCCCTGGGACTGTTTTGGTGAAGATGCCAGAATTTCTTCTAGGGACATTAAGAATTGTTCAATGTTCTCTCCAGGACACTAGATAAGCCCTGGTCTCACTGGGCAGGGGTCCTCATGGCTTTGGGAACCCTGCACTGTGTGTGATGTCCACACCTCTGGAATGGTAGCTCACCATGACCTTGCCTGCATGGAGACTTCAGGGACCCTTCACAGAACCTCCCCACCTGCCCCAGTTGAGCTGCACAGGTTGGAATCATTCATGCTCTTGGCATGGTGGCCTCAACACAAGGATACCTCCTCAGACAGGCCTCCCCAGACCACCCAACTGAGCTGATGACACTGCCTTCTGCCCCACTGCCCCTCTGCCCCAGGCCCACCTCCAGGAGCTGGTGGGTGGCCTGCTGCTGCTCCAGCTGGGCCAGCATGCACTCACACACCAGAACAATGTCCTCACTGTCCAGCAGGTGCAGATGGAACAGGCTCTAGAGCAGGGTCTCCAGGAAGGGCTCTTCCTGGACAAAGTCATGCTACAGGTCCTGGAACAGCCTTCTTGCAAGGGCCACCAGCTCCATGGCTAGTGGACAAGAGTCCCTGCTCTCCTGCAGCAGCACCAGGAAGCTCTGCATGGCCTCTTGGGCTGGGGGTCCACTCTGCCAACACAGAGAACTGTCACTGCAGCACTGGCCTTGGTCACCACACAATGCACACAGCACTGTCCACACCATCCTCATCCTCAGACCTCCTCCATGCAGCCCATCCAAGTAAAGGCAGGGGTGGGGGCCAGATGTCCTTGAGAATTTCCTCCCAATCCCCCAAAGAACACAGTCCCTGAGGAACTCTGGCTGAGGGCCATGCTCATGCCCAGGGCCACCCTGAACATCTCCTCTGTCTCTGAACCTCTCCTCTGCACCCCCTGGGCCACACTGGCTCAGGCAGCTGAGGGACCCATCCCTGGCCATGCCCAACAATTAAAAAAGTGCACAAGGAAAGGAAAGCCCCTGCTTAGCAGTGCTGCTTGTTGACCCTGGCTGGCTCATGTCCTGCATGTGTGCTTTGGCTTACTTCCCTTCACAGGAGCTTGTGAGGTGGTCCCTAGAGCTGCCCCAATTGGCAGGTGTGGTCATCCAGCTAAGAGACTTGAGGCAACTTCTTAGGGTCACCAGGACATGACCCCAGCAGGCTGGATTCTGTGTCCAAGCACAATAAATGTACACCCAGAAGGACACTCTGCCCCCCTGAGGCATGGGTACACCCTATCTGGAACTACCAGAGCTAGGCACTGGCTGGTGGGACTTCTGGGCTTTCTGCATTTTTCCTAGTTTTTATAAATCTCACTATGTACACACACACATTTTCACATCAGAAACAGAAAAAAGGACCAACTGCCTCTGCCATCCTGAGCCTGCCTATACCCACAGCCTTGCTCATATACCCAGTTCTGACACATTTTCTGTCAGAGGACTGGAGTATGCTAACTGTGTCCCCCCACAGACACTTAGGTGCATCCTAGTGCCTGCCTTTCAGAACAGAATGTCTTTGTTTGCATCTGAACTCTCTTTTCTATGAGATGGACTTCTGGGAGTGAAGTTAAATTGGGGTGGGATATAGAAATTAAAATTATTCACTGATATGCCAAACTACATTCCAAAAGGGCAGCAAGAACCTACAAGTTCCTAAAGGGCACATGGCTGGGCCTGTCAGTCCTGCTGACCCAGTGGTCTGTTCTGTTCTTCTCATTCTCTCCATTCAGGCTGAGCATGTGCAGGTGTCCGTGGAATTCCCAGGCTGGTTCTTGCCAGGCCAGCTGCTGCTCCTCCTTCCCTCTGTACATTGCCCCACCAGGGTGACTGGCTTTAGTCTCCAGGCCCCACCTGCTGAATTTTAATGGCCCACCTGTCCCCAGACTCGGGACCTTCACACCCAGGGGGGACCATGCTCTTCTGCGCACCTCACTGACTGCAGGAGGCTCTGGACTTCAGATAAGGGGTGGAAGACTCTGAACCTCTTCTCAAAAAAGTGGTGTTTCCAGGGCTTCCATTGGGGGAGGGCTACTCTCACCACTCCCATTTGCTATAGCACAGACCCGTCCCCACCACCCTTGGAAGAGGCGGGGAATGGGGAGGGAAAGCTGGAGGCAAGACTTCCACTACAAGTCTGATACAGAGACCAGAAAGTAAGATCAGAAAGGGATTAATTTGTGGACCCTGGTTTTGAATAGGCCCCATGGCCTTTCCAGGCCTAGATATTTAAGGGGGGATTGGAGTAGAGGAAACCTGCTGGGCATCTGCACTGCAGGAGGCCCCCAACTGCCCAGCACCCTGATATCTGTCAGGCAGGCCATGGAAAGGCCCATGCATGCCCCACATCCTGCTGTGGTGGTCCCACTTCTCAGCACTGCGGGTCTTCCTTTGGGTCCCTCACGTTTGGCCATTCCCCCAGCCACCCTCACTGAGACTCACCCAGGGGTCCTGGGCTTGGCCACTCCCCACCACCATTTCCACACCCAGGGCCAAGCACGTGCTCCAGGTGCCTCCGCCTTCGCTGTCCGGTAAGGCCCGGGAGCCAACGCGGCACCACAGCCAACAGCCAAGATGCACATGGTCATGGGTGCTAAAAATGTGGGCTGCGCCTGCACGCCAAACCCACTCATTTTGGGTCGACACCATCCTTCAGTCCTGGTCTGCACTGCTTCCTGTGCGTGGGTCATGGGGTGGGCCTTGGCAGTTTGCAAAGTTCCACCAAATTGCGTTTCTTCCAGGAAGGTGCTGGGCCTTTCCTATCAGAGCTTCTGGATCCCATTGTGAAGGGCCCTGGGTGGCCCCATGCCCTCCTGTGCTCCTGCACCCTCAGACATCCTCTCTGCATCCCTACCCTGAACTTTCCTGCAATCTCCCAAGACTGGGTCCCCTGCTGGTGGGAGGTGAGTTCTCAGGGCCCTGAAGGAAAGCCCACCACTTAGACCAGGCCCCTGGGGAGTGGATGCTGGCAGGCAGGTGGGAGCAGAAGTGCACACAACCCACTATTCTGTGAGCAGGTTGGGGGGGGTTGCTGGAACTCCCACCCATTCAGTGGGAGGGGTTTGGGAGGGTGGAGGAAGTGATGAACTTTGAATAACTCCCCTCCTTTTACCCTAAGTTACTCTGATAGGTTCTGGAGATGCTAGTTGCAGAAGGGGCTGGGATAGGAAATCCCTTGATCCAGAGCTCCATGCTATGGGCACCCCCTGCTCTCTGTGCCTGCATCAACCCTCTGGCTCCCAGATGCTGGATAGGAGGAAGATGGCACTTTGCAAACCCAGACCCCAAGCAGGCAGCTGGCCAGAACTGAGCAGAGGCTCCTGTGGCAGATACTAGTCCTTCCACCCTGGGGATGGTGTGGTGGTCTCTGATGGACAAGCTGGAGGGGCCAGGAGGAGGTTACTTCCAGAGCAGGCCTATGCAGGGTGAACTCAGAGTCTTTGAGCTTTGCCCTGACCCCTGAAGGCCCGACCTCTCATTGACATTGGGATTGGAGGATCAGCTGCACAATGGAGAATATAGAGTGAGTCCTGAGGATGTCCTGGGGATGTTAAGGGTTCTCACTGACCTGGTCAAGTAATTTTTGGGTAATTACTAAACTCCTGGCTTAAGACATCTAGTGAATATGTGAATGGTAAACCTCCTGGTGAATACCAGGCTCTCCTTTGTAGAATTTGCAGTTTTAGGGAGCAAATCAAAGGCTGGGTTTTGAGCCTCCATAGCAGTGAAGACTTTCTCAAGGTGAGAAATGGAGGATTTGCACTGGCTTTTAAAGGGGGGGCTGGGGCTACCTGGAAAGAAAGTCCTGACTTCATAGCTTAGTGTGTGCAAAAGAATTAGGTCAGAAGGTAAATATTTTAGCATTAGTTCAAGTGAAAATCTGATAACACTCCACAGGGCTGGTGGTAGGTTTGCTACATAAGTCGTGGATGTACGGAGGTGGACTTGGAGTTGTAGTTGTAGTTAGACCACTTCCTGGTGATCATGATACATTGTACAATAAAAATGGTGCTCATTGAAACAGTTAAGACAGGAGCCCATCTGGATAACATAGAGGTAAAATGATATGTGCCATGTTACTAAACCCTGATTGCTACTGATGGAATGAAATAATGAGGCATATTCTTTTTTTTAATTTATTTTTATTTTTATTTTATATATATATATATATATTATTTATTTATTTATTTTTATTTATTTAT
>JAQZBX010063331.1:0-16714 GCA_029593785.1 Cabassous unicinctus | reverse complement strand
AAAAGAAAAAGTAAACTTTCAAATCTCTATCATGATTTGCCATAAATACAAAGTCACTGTAAATGAAACACACTGAACCAAAAACGACATTAAATTCTAGCCAAACACTGTCCTGCAGAAGGTTTGGAGCTACAGAGGCTCTGAACTTGAGACCTGTTCTCCCTTGGTTAGGGAGATGAGCAAGTGTCCTGTGGCACCCATGTGAGACTCTCCTTGATGTAATGGAAGGACAGGAAGAGAATGGGGAGGGAATCCCTTTCTCACCCTGGCCCCTGTCTGCTTCCACCTGAATAAACTGCTTACAACTAGTAAACTGCAGGCACCCAGCCGAAAAGTGCCCACGAAGTGAGAATTCCAGCCGTCCTCAGGAAGGTCCCCCCTGGGCCTGCCCTCCTTCCCCGCGTGCCCCCAAGCCTGCTTGGGAAGGGTTCCTGGATCTCAGGTCAGCACCCCAGCTCTCAGAGAGTTGCGGCTGTTTCTGATACCTCCATTCCAACTTGCAGTCCCTCTGGGCGTCTCTCCTCCCCAGAAAGCTGCTCCCTGAGCTGAGAGCCCTGCTCCCTTCTTCCCAGGAGTGTGGCAGCATCAGCCCTCTCCACCTGGGTGCCTTGTAGATATCTCCAATGAACACAAACAAAACTCAGTTCCTGATCTCCCTCCCGAAACCGGCTCCTCCCCCACTCAGACACAGCCTCTCTATCCTCCCAGTGGCTCGGGTCAGAAGCCCTCGAGTTATCTCTGACGTATCTCTTTCTCTCCCACCCCAAATCTGATCCATTAGGAAATCCTATTGGCTTCATCTTCGAAATATAGCCAGAACTTGACTGAGTCCCTCTACTGCTGCCATCCTGAGCCAGGCCATTGTCATCTGCCCCCAAAGGCCTGCTGTAGCCTCCTCCCTGGCCTCCCTGCCTCCACCTGGCCCCAAGGCAGACTGTTCTCTGCACGCGGCCAGAGGGACAGATACTGTAGGATCCCACTTCCATGAAACAGCTGGAATATGCAAACGCATAGAGACAGAGTACAGGTTACCAGGAGTAGGAGGGGAGGGAGAATGGGGAAGCTACTGTGTTATGCGGGGTTGGCAGGCACTTCTCCACGCGCTTCTGTTTCAGTCCTCCAGCCTCCTAATAACCCATGATGTGGGTGCTAGTGCCTCCCCATTGACAGATAAGGAAGCCGAGGCCTGCACGATGAAACCACCTACATGACATCCCGCGGCCAGGCAGGTGGGCTCCAGGGTCAGGGTTTTTTTTAACCACTGCACTCACCTGGTGACAAAGCGACTTGCTCTATTTTCTATTCATGTTCTCTTTAAAAATGCGGATTACAACCCACTAAATTGATTTCACAACCCACTAATGAGTTGTCACCTGCAGTTTGAAAAATCCTGCACTAGCCTAGGATGGGTTCTCACACACCTAGAGTGCCTGGGCCACACCCACTGGGCACAGCCCCTGCTGCCAGGAGACACCCCCCCCCCACAATGCCCCTGCACTCCTGCTAGATCTTCTCTCTCCTGTTCCCTTCCCAACCCCACAAACCCCCACAAGGCCAGGAGCTGGAATGACCCAATTTCTCTCCCATGTGGGAGCTGACAGCTCTGGGGCAGCCCCAAGGTCCCCATAGACCCAAGGCTTGGGGAAGCCAGAGAGAGTCCCCCAATCACCCTGGGAGGAAAGTCATTAGGATGCAGGCAGTGGTGCCAGTGCCTCCACGGGGAGGGGGTTTCATTTCCGTCTGAGATGGAGGAGGTGGGTGGGAGGAGATTGCTCACAGATAAGGAGAAGGTTGAGTTGAGACTTTATTCCTGCTCCCAGGCTGGCTGCTGAGCTTCTTAACCCTTGATGGAGCAGGAAGCTTGAGACCGCCAGCAGATGGGCCGTGCTGTAGGGGAGGCTGACATCCTGGGGGTGGGGGGACTCTTTCATTGCTTATTAGTCCATAGTTTTTCCCTGTCACGTTTACTGAGCATGCGCTAAGTCCTTTTTTTTTTTTGTGCTCTCCTATTTAATCCACCCTGCAACCTTGGGAGGGTATTCTTGTGATCAACCCACTTTACAGGTGGGGGAAGTTGAGGCTAGGAGTGAAGCCTCTTTCCCATAGTCTCAACGTAGGTAAATGGTGGTGGTAGGAGGGGAGCAAAGGAAGGAGGAGGTTTTGTTATTGAGGCTTCTAGGTGAGGGGGGATCAGGGGCCCCAGCAGCCTGGAGTCTGGGATTGCCCTTGTACCCTCCTGGCCTCCTGGTCGACCTCCTGGGTTTTCAGCAGTCCCCTGGGCAAGCCCACGGGGCACTGGCTTTCTCCTGCCCTGGTTCACTCTCAGGACTGATGCCTCTGTCTTAGGGATCTCGTTCTGTTTCTTTCCCACCCAGTGGTAGGTGTTGAGGATCCCTGGTGCATGCCTAGTTGGTGACTTGGAAATTCGCAAGGACCTGGTGCCAGCATACTCACCCCTGGAAACGATGCAAAGCTACAAGGAACATCCTTGAAGCTACAAGGAAAATCTTTGTCATGCCGGCTGATGGGCCTATGGAGAGGCTCTTCCTGAGGGTCTGCCTGTGGGAAAAACTTCTGGTCGATATCCACCAGCACTAGGGAGGGTTTCCACGGCTCCTCTTCCCACCACATCTTGGCTCTATCTCCCTTTTCGCTTGTCAGTCCAATAAGTATAAAGTGATAGCTCATTAATATATATATATATTTTTAAAGATTTATTTATTTTATTTTATTTATCCCCCCCTTGCTGCCCGCGCCGCTGTGTCCACTTGCCACGTGTCCTCTCTGTGTCCGCCCATCTCCCCCTTGCTGTGAGGTCAGCCCACGGCGCCGCCGCGCGAGCTGGCCTGCCCTCACAAGGAGGCGCCGGGAAGCGAACCCGGGGCCTCTCATATGGTAAACAGGTGCTCTATCCATTGCGCCACACCCGCTTCCTGCCATGAGGTTGCTGTATCAGCCCACGGAACCGCTCAGGCCAGCGTGCCCTCACAAGGAGGCCTCGGGACGCGAACCCGGGGCCTCCCATATGGTAAACGGGGGCTCTATCCACTGAGCCACACCCGTCTCCCAGCTCATTAATATTTTAACAAGCGTTTCTCTGATCACTAAGATGTTTGAGTGTCTTCATAGGTTTTTGGCCTGTTTTCTCTCCTCTTCTGTGCATCATCCATTCCCATTTTTCTGCTGTTGGGTTGCTGCCCTCTTCTTACCAACTTGCAAGAGTTCTTTAAATAGTTTTATTAACCTTTGTCAGTGTTAGAGATTGAGAATATTGAATTTTGATGTAATCAAAGTAATCAATGTTTGGCCTTTAGCTTGTGCCATTAAAAAAAAAAAATCACAGATTTTTTTAAGAGCAGTTTTAGGTTCACAGAAAAATTGGGCAGAACCAGAATTCCCATATAGCTCCCTGCCCCCCAAACAGTTTCTCCTATTATTAACAGCTTGCATGACTGTGGTACACTTGTTACAATTGATGATCTAATATCAATACATTGTTATTAACTAAAGTCCATAGAATACATGAGGTTTCTCTCTGTATCATACAGTTCTATGGGTTTTGATAAATGTGTAATGTCATGTATCCACCATGACAGTATCATACAGAAGAGTTTCACTAGCCTAGAAAGGCCCCTGAGCCACTGGCAACCAGCTGATTTTTTTTTTTTTTTAAGATTTATTTACTTTATTTTTCTTTATTTCCCCTCCCTCCAGATGGTTGTCTTGTCTGTCTGCTCATTGTTTGCTCGCCACCTCTAGGAGGCATCGGGAACCAAACCCGAGACCTCCCACATGAGAGGGAAGTGCCCCAATAATCTGGGCCACATCCGCTTCCCGCGGGCTGCTGGCATTTGCTGGCTTATGACATCTGCTCGTTGGGGCAGGAGGCAGCATCTAGCTCATTGCAGTGGGAAGCAGAATCTAGCTTGTTGCAGCAGGAGGTGGCGTCTGCTCATCTTCTTTTAGGAGAAACCGGGACCCGAACCCAGGACATCCCATGTAGTAGGCGGGCACCCAACTGGTTGAGCCATAACTGCTTCCCAACCACTGATCTTTTTACTGTCTCTGTAGTTTTGCCTTTTCCAGATTGTCATATAGTTGGAATCATACAACACATGGCCTTGCCTGACTAGCTGCTTTCACCTAGCAATAAGCATTTAGGGTTCCGCCATGTCTTTTTGTGCCTTGACAGCTCATTTTATCTAATAGTCCATGGTATGGATCCCCCAGTTTGTTTACCCACTTGTCTATTGAAAGGTATCTTGGTTGCTTCCAGTTTTTGGCAAGTCTGAACAAAGTTGCTATACATTCATATGCAGGTTTTTGGGTGAACATAAGTTTTCTCATTTGGAGAATGAGTAGAGCTATTGCTAGAGCATATGATAAAATTTTAAGAAGTTCTTATATACCTCTAGATTGAAGAAATGTTCTCTTGTATTTTCTTCTATTAACTTTGCAGTTTTACTTGCTATGTTTAGCGGTTTTTAAATTTTTTAATAAAATTTATTTATTGAAACTTGGACCTCTTATGTAGGAAACCGGCACTCAACCACTGAGCTACACTGGCTCCCCCGATTTGGTTTTTTCATTTGTTTGCTTTTTTGTTTTATTTTTGTTTTTAGGAGGAACCAGGGATTGAACCCAGGACCTCATTGATGGGAAGCAGGCGCTCAACTACTTGAGCTACATCTGCTCCTCTACGTTTAGGTTTTTAATCTACATGGACTCTACCTGTGCATGCAGTTAGGCAACTTCATTTTTTATATACAAGTCAATCTTCCCAACACCATCTGTAGCCAATCCATCTTTCCCCCACTGATTTATAATGCTCCATTTTCACAGATTACACTTTGACCACTTCCTTACTGCTCTATTCTGGTACACTGGCCCAAATGCATCAATACCTTACTATTTTTAATTCTGTGGCTTTGTGGCATGTTATTTCTAATGGGGCACTTCTCTTTTCTTTCTCAAGGTTGACTTCACTATTTGTGGACTTCATTCTTCTGCATAATTTTTAGCGTAATTTTATAGAGTACTCAAAAATCCAGCTGGAATTTTGATTGGATTTGCACTGAGTTGATTAATTTTGAGAGAATTGACATCTTTGTAATACAAAGTTGTCTCATGCCAAAGCATGGAATATTTCAGCTCATCTTTTATCTCGTTTATTAGAGTTTTAAATTTTAAAAAGTATTCCCAGTTAAGTGAATTCCTAGATATTTTATAATTTGCTTTTGTATTATGAATGGTATAATTTTAAAAATAAATACCTTCGGTTTGGTCGTTGCTGGAATAGAGAAACAAAACTGACTTTTTAGGTTGTTCTTGTATACAGCATCTTGCTGAATCCGTATTAGTTTGGTTTGTCTGTATCTGCTGGTTTTTCTAGGTAGATAACTGAGCCATCTGCAAACAATAACAATTTTAACTTTTCTCTTCCTGTCCTTATACCTCCTATTTTTCTTTCTATACAGGCTTCAGGATCTCCAATATATTTTGGGTAGAGGTGTCAGCAGTAGTATCCTAATCTTGCTCCCAGTCTTACAGAGCATGTACCTAAAGTGTCTCCATTACGGAAATGTTTGCCTTAGGTTTTTGTTATATAAACTTTCCTTAAGTTAAGAAAATTTACCTTCTATTTCTGGTTTGCTAAGACTTTATCAGATGCATTTTGTATATCAATTTAGATCATCATTTGATTTTTCTTCCTTAGTCTATTAATGGGGATGAACTACATTGCTAGATTTTCTGATGTTGAGCTATCTTTACTTCCTAGGATAGACCTTACCCGACGTAATGCCGTAACGTATTACTCTACTGAAAGGCCTGGTGTTCAACGAGATTTCTCCATTCTGGCTGGTTGGAACTCGAATGTCTCCCCAAACCTGTGTGAGCGCCAATAGCTTTACAGTTTATAGTTCTCCCATCGTTGTTGTTTACCTGGCCTCATGAAGCCACACCCTAAACATGTGTTCAGTCAAAGACTCAAGGACACCCCATGCAGATGTCTAGAGCCCTCTGTATAGTTCCCTCTTCCCTGCCCCTCAAATTCCATCTACCTCTGTCTCCCCAAACTCTGATCTTCAGTGATACCGTCATGTTCTGCCTGAATTCTCCTTCTCTGCACCACGATCCAGAAAGTATCTCTGGCAGAAAGCTGGGGTGATTGTGGAACTCACATTGTTCCTCTTCTCTCAGGGATCACAAGCCTATGCTGCCTCTTGTCCAACGTCGGAAAATAGTTTCTCATATTTTGTCCAGTGTTCCGGTTATTTGTGGCTCGAGGACCAGTCCAGTACCAGTTACTCCCAACAGGTCTGGAAGTGAAATTCAGTCCACCTCTTTCTTGTTTGATAGTATCTTGTTCCTTTCTTGTGTTTTTCAGTTCATTCTCTTATTTGAGCATTTTAAACATACTTCTTTTACATTGTTTCTAACAATTCTAATAGCCAAAGTCTTGGATGGTTAATTTAACATTTGATATTTCTGTTTTCATTCATTTGGGCTCATGGTTTTAAATTTTGGATTGTGAGCTCATGTTCACCTGGACTTTTTCTATGGGAATCCTATGCAGTCTATGTGGAGAGTGCAAATTTCCACAAGAGGATCTGTGTTTGCTTCTGCTGGCTCCTGGGGTGCTAAGTGGTCACCACCGGCTTGGGGTTTCCCTGACCTCATAGCCAGCATGTACATGTAAACCCCAAATCTCTGAGAAGGCAGGCCTGGGTTATACAATTTCAGAAGGATCCTTAACCAAAACAGTTTTTCCTCTGACTGAGGCTGGGTCATTCAAGTTCCCCCGTCACTTTTGGTGTATCGAGGGTCCCAGATTTATAGTTGGGAATCTCATTTACAGCTCGCCCATCTTGTTCAGGCCCAAGACTTTTTCCCCTTGTCTCCCCAGCAACCATTAAAGTCCAGGTTCTAGGTCAGTGGGGTCAATGAACAGCTTCAGGTTTAGCTCTTGCTTCCCAGTTGGTTTCCTGCTTCCTCTTGGATTTTGGCCCCTGAGGATTTTCCTTATTACCATGGGAGATCAAGTGTGCATTTAAAGGGGCATTTGATTTATGTTATAAGATAGTTTTCTATGTTTTATAACAGAAGGGATTTTTTTCCAGCCCCTCTAATCTGCAGTATTGCTGGAAATGGAGTCTGGTCCTGCCTCTGCCCTCCCAGTTCCCCCTCCCTCTGGCCCTGGGTGCCCCCCATGTAGAGGGATGGGGTGGAGGAAAAGGGCACCGTCAGAACCCAGGACCTCACCCGGTGCTGCCATGTGTGGGCGCTGTGGCCTCTGGTAGTCTCTTTCTCTGGGCCTCAGTCTCCCTTTCCCTAAGTGAGGGGTTAGGTACCCCAGTCCCTAAATGTGTCCTTTTAATTTTAATTTTCTTCAAGCTTCAGTCTATTCATGGATAGCTCCCCACTCTCCTGGGCCTTCTGCTGGGTCAACCTGAATAAGAATTGGGGAAAAGGTGCTCGGTGATAAGGGGAGACGCTGCCCCCATTTCCCAGAGACCTCAGGGTTACCGACCATTCCATGTCTCCCTGACAGATTGGTACCTGGAAGGTGAGTAATCAGATCTCCATTTACCTCCCTGCTGGCACAGGTAACACACACAGCCTCCTAACAAAACCTACCCTTTAGGCTCTGGCTCTAACCCCACCCTCACTTACTCCTAGAAGCCCTCCTAAAATCTGAGGCTCAGGAAGAGCCAAGATTGGTAGTAGATTGGTAGTGGCTGGCTGGACCTTTGTGCTGAAATGGAAAAGGGAGACATCCCCCAGGTTCAGTGGGAAAGTGCTGTGGTTGATTAATGATGCCTGCATGGTCCTGGGGTGAAGCAGAAGTAGCATATATGTCATGCCTTTGCCATCTCTGGAGCATCTACTTGGAATCAGGACACATCTTTTTGCCTTAGAAAGCCTTGACTCTCCCTGTGTCCAAGGAAGATGATGGCAATAGGAAGCACAAAGGAGAAATCCAGCTACCCCAGTCAGACAAGGGTTTATGAACTTTCCCCCAGAGTCTAGCGCCTTCCCATCATGCCTGGCTTGTAAATATTGTTGGAGCATTGTTAAAGGTGAAGCCTCAAGTTTCATTCATCGGGACGGGGCTTCCCCTTTTCTCCCTCCTCCCTATTGCATTGTGGAGCACTAGACATGCACTGCCCAGTTCTACCAGTAGAAGGCTCCCTGGCTCGTGCGTAGCTACCCGCCCACGCCCGCCCATTTTAGTGGTGAGCATCCTGGAAAGGGCGAGGGCCTGACGGTTAGAGACAGCTGTTGAAGTGCCTGCCCAGGCTGCTCTGCACACCCACAGAGGCCTCCGAATTGGATTCACAGTGTATGTAAGAGGCCTCATTCCAGGCTCTGGCCCTAAGCGGACATCTCCATTCCAGCCTTCACCAGAGCCCTACCTTGTGGGTCCTCGGGTGCCAGCAAGCGTGGGTAGAGGGGGCACTGGCTTTTCCGTGCCTTCTAATCCTTGTGTGGAGCTCAGCTCTGAAGGGGGGAGGGGAGAATGGTGGGACACCCAGGACCCCTAAGCAAGATCAGAGTCCATAAACATCAAACGATGCAGGCTTAAGAACACAGCAGGCCATTCCAAAACTAGTTCTAGGGGCAAAAGGTATAATTTTAAAAATGTATGTGAATGATACAAATGATAAAAATCAAACCTCAAAAAAGTTCAGACTAGAAAAGCATATCTTACAGCAGAAGCACGTGAAGTTAAATGTAGAGCGAATCACCGAGTGCTGACCACAGATCTGGGCCTGAGACCAAGGTGGACCCTCCGGAGACCTCCCACCTGCTCCTGGGAAACTGGCTCTGGTGAGCCCCAGGCGAGTGAGCTCAGAGCTGCTGGCCGGGAGCTGGTGTCACACTCACCCCTCTTGGTGCCAACAGTAAGCCGGGACAAGTCAGCAGAGCAGAGGGGCCTGCGGTTCCCAGCCCCCTTGAGGGTGGGAAGGTGTCTGTAGGACTGCGAGTTCTGGGAAGGGGTGTCTGACCTACCAAAGGGTGCTGATAAACTGGGCCAAGTGGGGACGCGAGCTTGTCTTGGGGGTCCCCACAGGACTTTGGCTTTCCAGGTGTCACTTCCGGGGCCCCTTGATGAGACTCCTCTATCACTACCTGCCTCTTCTCTTTCATCCCCACTCTCTTCTCTTCTCTCGTTCTCCCTTCCCCCTTCTCCCTCTTTCCTAGTTTTGCCTCCTCCTCCCTTCCCTTCTCCAGCTCTCTCCCTTCTCGTTGTCCCTCCCTTTGCCTCTTCTCCCATCCATTCTGCCTCCCTCTGCCTCTCTCTTTCCTCTTATCTAACCCTCTTTCCCACTTGGGCTGGAATCTGAGCCCCTCCCCAGCCATCAAAGGGTAGGAGGACACAGTTTAGTCCCTTCTGTGGCTGCCCACCCCCCCACCCACCCCCCACTCCCACACCTGGGGTGACTGTATCACTGAGCCTGAGCCCTTGGAATAAGACATCTGTGACCTTGGGCAGGGAAGAGTCTCAGGCTCACTTATTTGGCCAGAGAGGAAACCCTAAGTTTGGGGGACCCAAGTTTCCAAGGACCTGGCCTGCAGCAGGGCTGCTGGGGGGCCTCTGGCCTATATGAGCAAGACTTAGCCAGGCCTGCCTCTGCCTATCCCAGGCCTCACCCGGATGCTGGAGGCATGCTTTTTATTACACAAAAGCTTGGGGAGGCAGAGGGGGGTATGGGGTGGGGGGTGGAGGGAGCAGTGTCCAGGTCTGTGGCTGGTGGGGGTGGCATCACTTCTTGGAGGTCAGTTTCTTGGAGCCAGTCAACTTCTTACTGCCCCTCCGGGCTTTGCTGGGAGGGCGTGGCTCCACTTCAGGCTCTTTCACTCTAAACACAAAAGAGAGAGAGAGGCCATTGGTGGCAAGTGGGTGGAAGGTACAAGTCTGCACAGAGCTCTGTTCACTGGGTGTTTCTCCAACCTGGGGGTGCTGGAGGCCCCTGTGACCTTCCTAGGTGCTCCCGGGTTTGCTTTTCTATCTTGAAGAGAAAAGTGGGGTTTGAATACTCTTGCAGAACACGTAGAACTAAGTTTCATCTCACAGTTCACACCACCAACTTAATGGACTTTTGACAGTTCTAGCAAGTTTTTTGTGGGGAACCGTGGGGCAGTCTCCACCCTTCTCAGACTCCTGGGTCAGGGCTGTGGGGTTTTGGAACAAAGTTGACAAAGGGCTTTAGTCCCAAAGCCCAGACCACTGCCAGTGGCTCTGCGTAAGCAGCATCAAGTCTCAACTGGACACTGTGTTGATAAGACAGGCCAGATGTAGGGGGTTAGTGGAGAGGATCTGAATCCCTGGATGTATGTGTTTGTGTGTGTGTATGTGTGTGAAAGAGAGAGAGAGAGAGAGAGAGAGAGAGAGAGAGAGAGAGAGAGAGAGAGAGACTTGCCCAAGGCCATGCAACTGGTTGCAGCATTTGGGTCCCTGCTGCCCACCGCCCATTTGGCCTGGCAGAGGGGGAATTTAGCCCCACGCCTGTGTGTCCACCTACTTCTTCTCAGCTTCTGGAGAGGGTTCTTTCTCCATCCTGTCGACCAGGGCCAATGAGGAGAAGCTTCCTTGAATATCTTCCGACATCACCCTCTTGGCTGATTCAGAATCCTCTGGGCTCGGGATGGGGGTTGAAACACTGCTGGGGAGGAAATGTGGAGAAGGGTAGTGCTCAGGGAGGCAGAGCCAGAGGGGGGCCCAGAGCTGATGAAGGGAGAGTCCATCCACCCTGGGGATTCAGGGACTCACTGGAGGTCGGCTTCCCTGGCTTCCAGATAAGACTGGATTTGCCCTAGCACACTCATTAGCTACCTCTGTGCCCCCAACAACTCCGACCCCAGGAAAGGCCTGCGGGTGAGGGCAGGTGGGTTGGGCAAAGGGTGCAAGGGAGACCGGAAAGGGGGTCGAGGCAATACTCCACCAGGCGCGGAGCCTCCTCACAGCCACCTGCTGTTTACAGACACTTCCCAGGTGGCGGGATGTTCTTGGGCATCACAGCCCCCCTGGGACACAATTCACCCACAAGGGCACTGAAGTCCAGAGAGGTGAGGTGGCTCATTCAAGGGCACAGAGCAAAAGCCCAGAGCAGAGACTGCCTCATGCATTCAGCCATGTGTCTTGAGCCCCTACTATGTGCCTGGCCTGTGCGAGGAGCTTACGGTCTGGTGGAGGGAAATGGACAAGTGACCATAGAGGGTGAGAAGTGATGAGGGAGCACGGCTGGGGGTGGGGACCCAAGAGGGCTTTTAGGAGAGAGAGCTGAACGTGATTCAGAGAAGGAAGAAAAGGAAAAGTCGGGTCCAGGGCTTGGTGGCACTCTCCATGTGAGCCAGGGAGGAGGTAAGACTTCTGCAGCCTGAGCAACTGCCTCATCTGCTTGGTGGGGGCAAGACTGGGTGTCAGAGGCACAGAGGTGGGAGGAGAACTGTCCCAACCACCCCCTTCCCCAACATATACACACGTGCCTTCCCATTGGCTAGAATGGGGCTGCCTTGGGATCAGACCACTCATGACGAGAAAACTCACAAGATGGTGGACTGGGCTAGCAACTTCGAAATCACACATCTCTGGCCTGCTGACTGCCAAGTCCAGCCAAGTGCTGCCCCTAAAAGTGGGGTTTGCCCTCTAGGGAGCACTCATCTCGTGGGTCCACGAGCCTCACTGTTATCCTCTCACGGCCCTTGAGAGTCAAGAGATGACCCTGGACTGTGTTGTGGATTGAATTGGGTCCCACAAAAAGATATGCAGAACTCCTAAACCTTAGGACCTTAGAACGTGAACTTCTTTGGAAATCGCGGCATTGCAGATGGAATTAGATAAATTCAGATGAGGTCATGCTGGTGTTGGGTGGGCCCCTAAGAGGACACAGACAGACACAGGAGATGGAGACAGAGACTGAAGTGCTGCTGCTGCAAGCCAAGGAATGCCAAGGATTGTTGGAAAATCACTAGCAAGTAAGAAGAGGCAAGGGAGGTTTCTTCTCTACAGGTTTCAGAGGGAGCACGGCCCTGCCGAAGCCTCAGTTTCAGACTTCCAGCCTCCAGCACTGTGGGACAGTAAGTTTCCATTGTTTTAAGCCACCCAGTTTGTAGTAATCTGCTATGCTGCCCTAGGAAACTGAGGCAGGCTCAGCTCCAGGGACCAGGAGTGTTTCTGAAGGTCATAACTCCCCTGGGGAAACCTGAGGGGCGCCTGGGAGGAACACTGGGAAAACTCTGGCTTAAGAGGCAGTCCCCCACCCTAGGCCTTGGCCCCCAGTCCCTGACGGAGGGCAGCTAGACTGCCCCCTGGGTTGGGCCTCCTAGGAGGCTGCAGAAAGCAACAGCCCTTGTTCTCCAGGGGTGCAACTCCTGGTGTATGGTTCTTGTCTGTCAATGTTGGGGTTCCACAGCCTGGGTGGCAGAGTTTTGATCTCTCTCTCCCTGTCAGTGGCCTCAGGAAAGTGGGCACTTGGGTATCTGGGACCTGGTGCACCCCAAAGAGCTTCCAACGTGGTACCCCAGAGGCAGGCAAAGCCACATCTGTTTTTTTGACAGCTCCTCCTCAGTTCCCCCAGTCTAACGCTTACTTCCTCAAGTCTTTGTGGGCCAGGCCTTCACCTCCTGGGCCCTGAGGAGCCGAGCCAAGGCAGGCTGACTGGCCTCCCTCAGAAGAGGCTCTGTGTGGGAGGGGCCCAGTGGGGGCTGGGCCCACTTCTCACAGTGCGATCCTCCGAAGGGTCCTGGCTGGTGGGGTGAAGGAGGGTGTCGTCCCTGAGCACAGCCAACTCGAGGGAGCCAGGTCTCTTTGATGCCACTCCCTCCTACATCATCCCTTAGCCTCCCCCTGCCTTTCTAAGGCTGGTGAGAGGTTGGAGTGCCATCAAGGGGCACAGTGGTGAAGTTTCCCCTAACATATGTACAGCACTTTATAGTTTACAAACCCTTTGCTTTGCAGATTATAAGGAACATTACAGTTTACCAAGCCTGTTGAGAGTCAGAGGGCACGTTGGAGTTCTCACAGCCCTTTGCCTTTAACGGGCCTCATTCCAGTTTATGAAGCACTCTGCCATTTTTCAGAGCACGTGACAGTTTATAAGATGCTTTGTTGTTTACAAAGTGTCTTATGGATTACAAAATGCTTGGCAGGGTGCAGGGTACATTACAGCTCATGAAGCACTTCACAGGGTTCATGACAGCTTACAAAGCCATTTGTGACCTATAGGGCATCTCGATTTACAGAGGACTATGTCTTTTACGGATTTTGTGATAGTTTGCAAAGTGCTCTGGGGTTTATAGAGCACATGACAGTTTACCTAGGGCTCTGGGGTTTACAGGGCACTTGAGAGTTTACATAGGCTCTGGGGTTTACAGAGCACATGACAGTTTACAAAGCCCTTTGTCACTAGGAAGTGCTGTCATCTTTTAGAGTTTTGACTTTCTCAACTCACTCCTTTAAAACGGGTCCTGAAAGAATTATGTCCCCATTCCACATGGGGCCCAGAGAGGACAAGGCCAGTCAGAGGTTGTGCAGCCAGTCTGTGGCACAGCCCAGGCACACCGCCTCTCCAAGGCTACATCCCTGCCCTCACTGGGCCTCAGTTTCCCCTTTGCAGATGTTGCTCTAGAGGCTCTTAGCTCAGGGCTCTTGGTCACCTGTCCTGCAGGAAGTCACCATCAAGATGCCCACATTACCCAGAGAGGCCATGGGACAGCACTGGAAAGGCAGGTCCTGGTGAGTAGGTCTGGCTGATGGCCAGGACTGGATCTGCGCTCGCTGCCCCTGAGGGCTGAACCGTGCTGCCTTCTCCTCTCTCTTCCAGTCCTGGCTGGAAAGAGGTGGCTGGAAAAAGACTGGCTCCTGGGAGCTGGTCTCTTGAGACTTCCGGTGGCTCTGTCAGCCGCATGGCGATGGGGCAGACCATGGCTCAGCAGTCCTCAGGGACTCCTAGCAAAGCCTCACCCTGGAGAACCCGACTCAAGCCAACATGGGGCTGCAGGGGGTGGGGGTGGTGCCAGGGGGAAGCAGACTGACTGCAGACCACACGACCTTGAGTAGTGGGGGGTGGGGAGGGCAGGGAATCAGGGCCTCCATCCAAGGCTCTTAGGGGGTCCCTATGGGGCCAGGCCCTGCCCCAGGCTCAGGGCTGTGAGGGCGAGCAAGGCAAGTGCCCACCCTTCGGGAGCTGATGGACCAGCAGGGGAGATGGGGTTGTCCAGGAATAAACTCTGGTCAAGGCAGGTGCAGAACTGTCTTCCAGAGAGGTGCCAGGTGTCGAGGGCTTGTGGGGTGGGACAAAAGTCTGGTCCCTCCAGAGAGCTAGAGCCATCTTCTCTAACACAGCTGCCCAGGCCACCCCCTTACTCAAAGGCCTCTCAGGAGAAGGCCAGGTATACATTAGTTGCTCAAGAAATGGTGAAATGGGCTGCCACGGGAGGGAGGGAGTCCCCCATCACCGGAGGAGTGCAAGTGGCCGACGGAGGACACTTCCTCATACTGACCGCAACTCTGCCATCCTGGGATAAAAACCAGTCCTAGGAAACCACTTGCCAAACGTTTCCCAAGGTTCTACTATGCACCAGGCCTGGAGGACAAGCCAAGGATGCAAAGAGAAGGGGGTGCGGCACGGAAGTGTCCAGAGCTCAACTCAGCACAGCCAGAGACACACGAGCCCCTCCCAGACCACTGCCTGCTGCTGAGGGAAGTGCTGCCCCAGGAGGCCCCCAGCCCCTGTGGCTTTCTCCAGTCCTCTGGGGCCTCCCCAGGGCCTCAGTTGGCCTGCTGGCCACACCCAGAAGCTCCCCAGCCCCCCACCCCAGCTGTCTTTGGCCTGGCCTGCCCCCACCCTTCTGTTCTGTTTGCCGGAAGCCAGTCTACCCACCAGGCCTGAGCCCACCCTGACCTCAGCTGGAGCCCATGAGGCCTCAGCAGAGAGCCCCTCTTCCCCTGGCAGCCTCACCAGCCTCCTTTGCTGGCCATTAGCAAGCAGGGCCCACTCCCCTTTCTGCTCAGTCCTTGCCCCTCTAAGTGGCCCTGCCTGAGGACGTCTCTGTGGCCTGCTCCTCTGAGGAAAGAGAAGGCTGAAGGGCCCACTTGGTTCCCAGGTCTGCCCACCTCCCTGTGTTTACACTGTTTGCTTTTCCCTCCACCTCACTACCTCAGAGATATTCTAGAATCCACCATTGTACAAAGCCGAGCAGCTTAAACATATACCCTGGCTAAGGAAGATGTCATTCCCACCAAGGGACAGCGAGGGCCTCTCCCTCAGAGAGCTCTGAATGTACAGCTGTCTGCTGGTGACCCTCTTAAAACAGAGGACCCCAGAAACGACATGTTAACAATCCAGGCATTACACCTCCTTTGCTCTGCACACTGCTACTTCTAGTAATGTAACCAAAATTACAGCTTTTGTTTTTGTCTTTGAATGATTCTCATTTGAGCTTGTCAGTAAACTTCCAAGATTTTATTTTTTCACTTGATGGCCTACCATGCTGGGACTTCTACATCCACTGACAGAAAACCTCCCAAACCAAAAGGTGAGTGTTTGTTCTTCCTCCCAAATTACCTCTTAGCAGCTGAGGATGCTGAGAACAATTCATTCATCTCTACCGGCTCAAGGGCACAACTGATCAGCCAGCCTCTGTCTAGTCACCCAAGTTGCATAATTAGGAAAAAATGTGGACAGGCTAAGCTCAGAGGTCTGCCCTCCAGGCTGCTCGTGGCTCTCTGAACCACATTTATCCATCTTGTCCGTGAGGACACCATAAGGTTTTTACCCCCCGTCTTGCCAGACTCCAGGCCTTACTAGGCTCTGGTGTGTCTCTCGCTATTCACCAAGTCACCCTCCTGGAAGAGGAACCGAGGTGGGTTCCTCTTTTAAAACATGCCCACACATTCTTTGCCACTCCTGCCATCAGGAGATGGGGTCTAACCTCCCTCCCTTGAATAGGGGCTGGCCCTGGGGACTTGCGTGTAGTGGAATGTGATGCCCCGTGACTTTGGAGGGTGATAATAGGTTGCACAGCTCAGGACACTCACCTTGAAAGCCTGGCCACCAGGCTGTGGCCAGGGGCAGTCGCCAGGTGTGAGCGAGCAAAGCTGCCCTCCAGCCCCAGCCAACTTCTGACTGCAACTAACAACTGCAAAGATCCCAGGAACAACCACCTGGCCGAGCCCATCAGGCCCCGGACCACAGGGCATAATACTAAGTGACTGCTGTTGGGTCACCCCACTAAGTGTGGGGCGGTTTGTTTGACGCATATAGCTAACAGGAACTGTCACTCTGACAGGAGAGGCCCGTCCCCCCATCTCTGACCCCCTCCCCACTTCATTGCTCTGGGGCTCCATCCCCACCCCAAGCCCCTCGCTACCTGTGCCCCTCCCCTAATCTGTCTCCTCTCTCCGTGCCCCATCCCTCCCTGGACACATGCCTCATCCCATGTGTTTCCTATTTTACCTAAATTTGTAGTTGTCTGGCAGGAAGTAGCCCATCTTGCAATCATGCCGAGCCCGGAAAATCTGTTTCAGCAGATTCTGCTTGCTGAAGCCGTATCCATTCAAAACGCAGCCCCCAAAAAGGAGCCGACCCCCAGCGAACATCTGTTGACAGACAGACAGGAAGGAAACAGAGGGGCAGAAGCCCTCAGTGCCTCAGCACATTGGCATTCAATAATGAGGTAGGCGAGTTCTGGGGCGCAGGAGGACAGC
>JAQZBX010063330.1:0-16722 GCA_029593785.1 Cabassous unicinctus | reverse complement strand
GGGCACTGCATTTATTTAGGAATTTATGGCATCTCTGATTTACGGAACTTCAAGAATAAAATTCAAAAGTACAGTTGACATCTCACAGATGGTGTTGCAGAAGAAAGGATTAATATTTGAGAACTTGGAAGGCAACTGAGTTTGTAAGATTGGGGATTTGATGTAAGTGCCAAAAATTAAATTTATATCCTGATGTCTATTTTCTGAATTTGTTGAAAAATGTAATTAAAAATACTCTGACACAATTTGTGACTTCAGTAGCAATTATTTATTAATTTCTAATGGTTTATAATATCTTAGATTTTTAAACACATCTTAGCTGAAATCCAACTTTCTGAACTTATGTATCTAGTTATACATTATTTGACTCACCCATCATCGTAGACTACTGATTTGATTTTTTTATACACAGGGGGCATTTTACATTTTCTCAGTATTCTTTAACCTTGTAAAAAGATTTTCAGGCTAAAATCAGTTTGCTACAGGCTATTTGTTTAGTAAGGTTCTGAGTTTTATTCTTCATCATATTTTTTTTTCATAGCATTTATTACTTCCTTATTTCTTAGACTATAAATAAAGGGACTTAATAAAGGAATTGCTAGATCATAAAAATTAGCAACAGGTATACCTTTATCTTCTTCATTAAATGAACTTGGTCGAATATACATGAAGAGAAGAGAACCATAGAATATTGCAACAGAGAGAAAATGGGACACACAAGTTGATAAGTCTTTGCCTCTTCCCTGTTTGGAATTCCGTTTGAAAATAATAAAAATGATGTAAAGATAAGAGATTATGACTATGGTAATAGTGAAGATATGAACTGACCCTGAAAAGATAAGTATCATCAGTTCATTGGTAAAAGGGTCAACACAGGAAAGTCTGTACAAAGGAAGAACGTTGCAAAAAAAGTGATTTATTTCATGAGATCAACAAAAAGTTACTCTAAACAGAAACCCTATAAGAATCATGGAATGCACATTTCTAGCTATGTAGGCCACTGTGGTCATCCGAATGCAGACTTTCTTTGACATCCTGGTGTGATACTGCAGTGGGCTGCACATTGCCACATACCTGTCATAAGCCATTGATGCCAGAATAAAGCAATCCAGTTTCAGCAAGACAGAGAAAATAAAATTGTGCCATACATTCATAGAGAGAAATCAATCTGTCTTCTGAAAAGAAGTTCACTAACATCTTAGGGATAATAGCACAGGAACTGCAGGAATCCATCAGAGCCAGGTTGCCCAGAAAGATGTACATTGGTGTATGAAGATGATGCTCCGTATAGATAAATGTCACCAAACCGAGATTCCCTAGAATCAGAAAGATGGCAAAGAACACCACAAACAGAAGGGGCTTCAGCTCTGGTCAATCCATAAATCCAATAAAGATAAATTCATTTGTCAAGGAGCAGTTATCCTTGGTCATCTCTAATTTCTCTGAGAAAGGAATATGGAGAAGTAACTTTCTAAAATGAAATGTGTCTAATTTTCCCTTCAAATTTCTCTTTGTTCAAGAGGACAAAGAGTTTGTTAAAGCTTTCTCTATTGTCTTTCAAGCACAGACACAGAAACATCTAGAAGGCATTATTTCCCCTAAAGTGTCAGCTGTATGACCTTTGGTTGGTGGCCAGGATTCACAAGAGTATTTTGATAATAACAGAGAGACTGCTTACAGTAGTAAAGGTTTTTTTGTGTGTGAATTTATGCAGGAAACTGTACAAATGTAGGATATCAATATTTGGTTCAATATTTCCAAAAAATTTCAACATCAACTTTTTTATTGACATTCCTTAAAAGCAATTTTCCTAGATGTTTAATTTTTTCCCTGAGACAGTAGTTTTCATATACCACCCCACTGGAATTATTTTTGAAAAGAGCACACTGCAGATATTTTAATTTATACATCTTAAGTTGTACACAAAAATCACTAAGGATGAAAGAGGGGACTGCTAATTTCTACAGAAAATTAACTTGTAAAGTCAGTAAAATTTAATTAAAAACTAATTTGTGTATGTCACCTTCATATTTAAGCAACCATTGTGTAAACTAATTCTGGTTTGACAGAGCAATATCTCTGAGACTACTTATAAATAAATTATTATTTTTGTCTCCAGTTACATAAGTACTTCCCAATTGTTGCTTTAATGGACTTTAGGTTATAATATTATAAGATTTGTGACCATAATCTCATAATGGTGAATAAATAGGAGGTTTTATAAACAAACATTCTTCACGTACCCTTTCTAATTTGTTCTATAGAAACTCCTAACTTTTTTGTTTTGCCACATAGGAGCTCCCATTTTGGGATTACTTACTTACTTACTTACTTCCCTTTTTCATTTCCAGTTCCATTAACTATTTTGGAGTTCAGTTGCCATAACTTTCTACTATTGTCAGAAACAAAAGACTGCTTCCAATAATACTTCATTTGTTGTTACACCTAAATTCAAATTCCTTAGCATGGCATTTAAAGTTCTCTTTAATCTTATCCTTCTCTCTCTTTATCCCCCACATGTCCATCAGCACTTCCAGCTTTGTCACTCCCTTTACATTTTGCTCCCACTTCAAGAACCGCATTTATTTCCATAAACACTGTCTCTGCTCATAGTATTGTTCCTGTTGTTTTTTCCTTCAAATCTAAATCCTTTCCATCCTTTACACAAGGCATATTTTTAAAATAATGCTAATTAATAAAATTTTAACTAAATACTGCAGATCACGCTGATCTCCATTTCCAAAACTTCAAGCAAGTTTTGCCTACCCAACATAATATAGAATTACTTGTGGATAATACACATTTTTTTTTAACATTAATGCACAATTTCTTAATTAGATTGTAATCATTTGAAAGTACTATGACTTATACTTCCATAAAAGGAGCAATAAAAATTTTAGGATAGTGAGATTGGTATGATACTGCAATGATGGGCACATGACATTATACATTTGTCAAAGCCTATAATACTGTACAGCTCAAAGTGTAAACCATAACGTAAACTACAGACTTTGGTTAGTAACAATGTTTCAATATTGGTTCATTAAACTGTAACAAATGCACCACACTAATATAAGATGTTAATAATAGGGGAAATTATGCGTGTGTGTGTGTGTTATATGGGAATTCTCTATATTTTCTCAGTAATTTTTCTTTGAATCAAAAACTTCTCTAAAAATAAAGTTTATTATTACATGCAAAAAAATGCTATGGAAAAAAGACAGAATTGTTTCAAAGTCAAGCTCCTCTCTAATGACCTAGGCCAAGGAAACTTTTCAGTTCCTACCAATGATAATGAGTGAACCCTTTAGTATCTGCAAATTGAGATTGTTAATTTAGAAAGTCTACAAAGAAATTAATCAAAACACATAGTTTTAAATGGAGGTGTCTTTCTTTTACCTGAATTGACTTATTTTTACCATTTGTCTTTTTCCTTTGGAAAATTATAAGATTTTTTGATGGCTCTCACAAGAACTTATAAATTAATATGTAAAAATAATCTTGAGTTTATGCATAGTTTTCCCATATAGAGAAAAAATGAAAACAGAAATCTTAATAGGATTTGACAACATTTATTTTTCTTTAAAGAGCTACCATGACTCATTAAGTGATGCATGAGGACATATAGACTGAAAATGATAATCTTGTAAATTCAATGTTAAATGGTTTAATTTTTCTGTGATCAAAATATCAAAATCTAGGATGTGGCTGAAATTTTATTTATTTTACTATTTTAAGACATTACAATTAGACAATTGAATCATTCAGCTAGTAAGATTGAAATAATTTTCAAATCACAAGCCTGAATTATTTAACAGAATTATTTTAAACTCTACATTTTAAAATTATACTTTCTAATCAGAAAATGTCATTGCAGCTTTGTCTACAAACGTTTCTCTGCAATATTTTTAATTTAGTGAAAAATTAGAACAATAACTAAGGAATTGAAACCTAAGAACAATAAAGAAATGATGAATAAAATTAGAAAATAAATATTGGATTTTATTATTAAATAAAAATATATCAAAACTTCTCTTACCAGGATTTTATAGAGAAGCATTTTGTAACAGCTTTTTATATTCCTTATGCTATTAGGGCTTAAAGAATTTCAAAATATAAATAATGGTCTCTAAAACAATCGGGATTTAAGAATAAAAATCTGGGAGATAACTAATAGGTCACTGTTAATAATTTTGTTCTTTAGAGTACCAAAGCAGTTTTGCATCAAATCGTAAAGGGATATCCCTGAGTTTAAATCATTTTACTTTTGTGAGGAGATTTGGTTCACAATACACATAAACCATAAAGCATTAATTAAAGATATTAATGAGACACTGAGGTTATAAAACAGATCCAAAATAAAATTCATTTGATGATCATCCTTTTAACCATGATGATCAGCTGTTCTCAGATTTTCACAATCTTGTTGACCATCCTGTGCATAACTTGTAAAACAGACAGAAGCAAGTCTCAGGCTAATTAACTACTTACTGGACAAAGTGAAATTAATATTATTTATGAAAGAAAATCAGAATTTGGCAGAGAGCAGACACACATGTAAGGTGGGTTCATGAGTGCTATTGAGTTCTTCACCCTGTGAGTGAATCTGTCCCCATGTCCTACAAAGCCTTTTTTGGTAAAACTCTGGTATTATTATTTAGACTTGCGTAGGAATTACTGAGATTGTTCCCCTCTCTTTTCTGTTCACTATAGCTTTTCTTTCACTTTCTTACCATGTTTTTCTTCATAGCACTAATCACTCCTCAACATACAATTAATTTTTGGTTCATTTATAAGTCATTACCCCGTACCCCACCACTATCATTAGAATATGCACTAAAGAGATAAGGGCCTTTATCTGTTTTATTCATTCTTGCATTCCCAACATTTCAAATAATGTATGGCACTTTACAGTGCTCAATAAATATTTGTTGAATGATTGAAAAAAATATTACCCAAGAATTCTCTATCAAGAATGATTAATGGTTCCTCCTTAATTTTCATCCAAATACAGTTTCCTTGTTTTGGTATTCCAGATGCTCCAGGGCACTTGGCCATGTGTATCACTTGACTGTTTCTCTGCAAACTTCCTTCAGTCTTTCACTCAATGAATTTGCTCAAATTGTTTCCTTACACTTGAAATACCTCTTTCTCACTCTCTATCTATCCCAATCCTACTCATCCCCAAGCTCATATCTGACTGCTTCCATGAGGACTTTCCCAGGTCCTTTGTGTCAAATAAATTTCCTATTCTTTATCTACATTGTACTTACCTGCCTTCATAACACATTTGCCTTTTATAGGTTTTGGCCTTTATGTCTCTCCAAATGTATATATAAGATTTGAAAATATTCTTAAGCAGTAATCATGATATCACATTATTTGAGATCCTCACAGAAAACTAACCTAGATCCTCAATACTTCTTAACTGAATTGATTGCTAAAATTTCAGTTCTGTTCAAACTGAAGTACTTATAATATGCAGAACACTGGACAAAATATTGGTTGTTGGGACCCACATTGTGAGGAGGGTGGGGCTAAAAATTTCTTAGATAATAGAAAAGACTCATGACAAGAGCTCATAATCTATTTGTCGAGAAACATGCTTACATTACTAATAACAGTACAATTCAAGTTGTGATATGTATTATAAAAGAAGCATAAACATGTTATTTGGGAAGGTAGTAAAGGAACATCATAATGAACAGAAGAAAAAAGAAATGATTTCTCAAGGGAAGTGTCTTTTCAGATGAATCTTTCAAGTAACTATGATTTTGTTAGGTGAAGAGCTATTGGAAGAACAGTATCCTGAAGGATTGCAGGATGAAAGGAAGACCTGGAGCTTGAAAGAGCAAGGCCTAATCATAAAATAGGTGGTGTCTTAATTTGCAAGTGCTGCTGTGACAAATACTAAACATTGGTTGGCTAAACAATGGAAATTTATTAGCTCATGTTTTCATTGTTTCAAAATCCAACATAAAATGTCTTGA
Source organism: Cabassous unicinctus (assembly GCA_029593785.1). NCBI lineage: Eukaryota > Metazoa > Chordata > Mammalia > Cingulata > Chlamyphoridae > Cabassous > Cabassous unicinctus. Next base: position 10,732 of record JAQZBX010063330.1, on the reverse strand, counting down.
TAGGCCATGCTTCTTCCCTGAAATCAGCTCCTTTCCTGTGCTGGCTTGCCATAATCCTTGGATGCCTTGGATTGAAGCTTGGCCTCCACCATAGGGTCTAATCTTATGGGTTTCTCTGACTGGCTGTCTTCTCAATCGTGTGGCTTCTTTAATGTATCCCTTTTATAAGGCCTCCAATTAGATTGAATAACACACACTATGACTCAGTTGATCAAGTAGATCCTATTCACAAATGTGTCCACACATTCACTGACAATGAGTCTTCAAAGAGACATATTTACACATCAGTACTCAACTACAAAAAAAATGATCTAAACTTAGAAACATGCATTTTGTTGAGGTACATGATTCAATCTACAACAGATAATAATGTAGGGTGCCTAAACCTTAAGTGTGTATGACATAAAAGAATGTCTAAAAGAAACGTAAGAGGGAATGTGGAATTAGATTGTTCATTGTTCTGTTTGGTTCCCTCCCATTTATTTTTTCTGTCCCCATGATTTCACAGAAATTCTTTTTCATTAATATCACAACCAAACTGTAAATGCTAACTCTAGGGCATCTCCTAATCATCTTTCCAATCAACCTGTAGTATTTGGTAGTATTGCAAGTCTCTGTGATAATACTGGCTTCTGTGATAATGCTTGCTCCTCTGCTCTTCATGACAGCCCAGTCTCTTGTCTTTTTGCTGGTTCATATTTGTCTTTGTCCATAATGATGTTTGTGCTCCCCTCTATTATTACTTGGCCTCACTCTTTCCCATTCTAGAGTTTTCTCTAGATTATCTCATCTACTCCCATGTTTTCAAGTCTAATCTATTGGCTGTTGTTTTACTAGAGGATGGATTGTAAAACTTTTATGGCTGTACATTAAAATCAGTACAATTTTTGAGGGCATATTTACCTATAAATTGACTATGAAATATGAATATTATAGACCTTAAGTATAGATATTTAAAAGTATTTTAAATAAAAGAAAAGGTATTAAAATATCTTAATTTTATTTTATGTTTCAATTGTATGAAACAAGAGTTTCTAACACTAAAGTGATTATTACTTAAAATTATTATAATAATGTTATATTTAGAAAAATGCAATGATGTATGCCTAATTATTTTTGAACTTTTAGGTGAACACTATGATATATATAGTGCATGGAATTGTGTAAAATTATTACATAACTTTTCTAATTGGCTGACATAGAGGAAGATCATTCCATACACACATGTATCTGTTCAAATCAGAGAAGAATGAAAATTTTGTGTGGATCACAGAACATGAAAGAGCTCTTAACTGGGTTCAAGGTGTGGTGATGGCAATTATGGTATTTGGGCCATAAGCTTAGGAAACCTATGATATTAAGATATCTGAGAATAGATGTGGAGAGGATGATATATTTATGGAACTCCCAATATAAGAATCACATCAGAAAACACTATGGTTTTGCAGCAATGCCTTGTTTCTGTGGCAGAGAATTATAAACAATGCAAATAATGATTTTCAATATGCTCAAGGATATGAAGGAAAATACAGAGAAATAACTAATGGGTATCATGAAACAAAGAATGGACAATATGAGAATCCCAAAGATATACAAAATTTAAAAATAAAACACACATAACTACTAGAATTGAAGACCACAATAACTGTACTAAAAAAATTCCCCAAAGGATTTCAATAGCAGATTGGAGCTGGCAAAAGAAGGAATCATTGAATTTAAAAACAAGTTAATTAAAATTTGGCTGGAGAGCAGAAATAAACAGAATTACAAAGAGCAAAAATAGCTAATATTCCTGGAGAACACCATTGAGCGCCAATATATGCATTATGGGCATAACAGAAGGAGATGAAAGAAAAAAAAAAGGAAAAATACATATTCAAAGAAATAATAACAAAAACTTTTCAGATATAGGAAGAGACATGAATATGCATATCCAAGAAGCCCAGAAAACACCAAGTAATATAAAATAGAAGATAAATATGCCCCAACTCATAGTTAAATGCAAAGGACAGGGAGCATGAACTGAAAACTGAAAGAAAAGCAATGTGTTATGTACAAGGAAATGCCAGTTAGATTAATTCATAATTTAGCATCAGAATCCATGCAGGTAATAATGTAATGAGTTGAAATATTTAAAGAACTGAGAGAAAACAATTGCTAAGCAAGAATATTCTATTAATATTTGGTGAAATATTCTTTCAAAAATGAGGGAGAGGGATTGTGGGAAAATGGCATCTGACTAACAGGCAGCACTCAATGCTCTTACAAAAACAACAAATAAAGAGCCAAAAGCTCTCCAAGGACCTGCTCTTGTGGACAGCAGACAAGTACAGTGGTACACAACTCCCAGGAGGTTGAGAGGCCGAGAGATGAAGAACCCAAAGTATCAAACATGAGTTACCAAGCCAACACAGTAGCTGAAAATGACTCCCCTTCCCAACTGCCAATATATTAACCTGGAGTAAAACCCCTGGCTGACTGCAGCTTACTGAGAGGGACCAGATATCTTTCTCCCTGTCAGATGTTTAAAGGGAAAAGGGAGGGAGAGTTGGAAGCTTTACTCTAGTGAATCCAGGCAGCATAGCCTGCTTTGAATCTCTACTCTGGAGATTCAACTCAGGAACACAGGAAAGCCAAGACTGAAACACCGCTGTGGAAAGATGCGCTGATACCCGCCATCTGCTGGCCATTCTGGAAGTTGCATGGACAAATGCATTTTCAGATATCTCTCTACCCTAATCCCAGGAGAAAATCTGTGCCCCATTAGTGAATACCTGACTTGATTTTGATAACTTAAGGTGGTCAATTTCAAAGTTGAAACAAATATCAAAAAAGAGACATGGGAAAAAAACTCAATAGGTAAGGGAGAGAAATTGGCCATCTGAGTAAATTCACCAACATATTTAGATGCCTAGACACCAGGAAAAAAGGACAAGCCATAATAGAAAACAGGAACACAAGGTCCAGGCAAAGGAACAAACCAAATATCCTGAAGAGATACAGGATACAAGAAAATTAATCAGTGATAATCACACAACTGTCCTAAATCATTTAAAATAATTTAATGAAAATATAACTAAAGAAATAAAGGATTTTAAGAAGACAATGGGTGAGCATAAAGAACAATTTGAAAGCCTGCAAAGAAAAATAATAAACCTTTTGGGAATGAAAGACATGATGGATCAGATTAAAAATACATTAGAGATACAAAATCGGCAAGATGGTGGTAGAGTAAGGAGGTCCTAGAATCAGCTCCTGCTACAGGGCAGTTAGTAATCACCCAGAGCTATCTAGAGCACTTGTTTGGGGGCTCCAGGAGACCAGTGTTGCATCCTCCAACATCCTTGAAAGAATGGAAGGAAGAGACTGCCCATCTGCAGAGAAGATTCATAAGTAGAGTACGCCACATCACGTAACCTGTGCCCATCCTCCACTGGAGGCACAAGCCTCCTTGGGAGCTATTCCGTGGCTGGAATTGGAAGCTTCACCTCCCAAAAATGGGGAAGGAAGAGACAGTTGGGCACCAACTCCAAATACTGATTAGTAAATTCAGCATGTTAAAGTATAATACTAAGAACAGCTAAGCTTTGAACCTGTCTAAGTCAGAAAGAGGCCAGTAGCTGCCATCTTAACTCTGCACCTGACCTGGGGAAGCAGGGCTGACTGAAAATCACAGTGCTGGTAAGAACTGGCTTCTTTCCATCTAGATCAGATTGCAGCTTTAGCCTAAGCCACAGGCCCACCTCAGGCAGGGAGGAAGCAGGAGGGAGCAGTGCCAGCCTCTCTGTAAAACTACAGCCCATTCTGTGGAGGCCAGTGGTCATCCTACTTTGGCAGCTCAAGCCACCTCAGGAGCTATTCTGTGGCAGGAATTGGAAGCTTAGTTTCCACCACAAAAAAAAAAAAAGGAGGGATAGATGATTGGCCACCAATTTCAGCTACTGCTTAGTAAATTTGGCTGGCTAAAGTATAACCCTAAGAACAGTTAAAGCTTGAACCAATCCAATTTGAAAAAAGCCAGTAGCCGCCATTTTGACTCAACCCCCAGCATGAGGGGAAGCCAGACTGACTGAAAACCACAGTGATGGCAGAGACCGATTTCTTTCACCCAGATTGGTCTGCAGCCCTAGCCTAGGCTTTAGCCCCATCTCTAGCAAGGGGTAAGCTGGCGGGCCCTGTACCAGCCTATCCAGGTAACTGCAGGTACATGTGGCTGGTACAGACTGAATAACCGCATGTCTTCTGGGGAAACTGCAGTCATCTTGGACCTGCACTGCACAGATTGCTGCCCACACCTGCAGCTCCATCCCTGCCCCAGGCAGAAAGAAAGGGACATGAAGCTTAATCAGTCTCTCTGGGCATCTACAGTCTAGGCCTGCATGAGTTGGATTACTCCACACAGATGTGATTCTGTCCCTGCCCCTGGCAAAGTAGAAAGTTGGGAGAAGTTTCAGTGGTCCTTGGGGCAATGAAGGCAGCTATGCCTCCACAGCTTATAGCACCTACTTCATCATTGGCTCCTACTACACAACCAGCAAGGGAGAAAGGCCAGGAAGCCCTAAACTAAAGAGAAAAACTGCATCCAGAAAAAATATTCTAGTAGGCCAGAGGCCAAGACACTAACAAAAAATTACAATCCACATCAAGAAACAGGAAGATATGGCCCAGTTAAAGGGAAAAGATAAACCTCCAGATGACATAAAGGAATTGAGAAAACTAATCACAGATGTCCAAACTAATCTCCTTAATACATTCAATGAGATGGCTAAAGAAATTAAGAATATTAAGAAGACATTGGATAAGCACAAAGAAGAATTTGAAAGCACACATAGAAAAATAGTAGATCTTATGAGAATGAAAGGTGCAGTAAATGAAATAAAAAATATACTGGAATCATATAATAGCAAATTTGAGGAGGAAGAAGAAAGGATTGGTGAGCTTGAAGAAATGGCCTCTGAAAGTGAACATACAAAATAACAGATGAAGAAAAGACTACAAAAACTTGAAAAAGGTCTCAGGGAACTTAACGACAGCAAGTGATGTGCAAACATATGTGTCATAGGTGTCCCAGAAGAAGAAGAGAAGGGAAAAGGGGTAGATGGAATATTTGAAGACATAATGGTAGAAAATTTCCCAACCCTAATGAAGGACATAGATATTCATGTCCAAGAAGGACGATGGACTGCCATATAAAAAAATCCAGATAGACCAACTACAAGACACATACTAATCAGAATGTCAAATGCCAAAGACAAAAAGAGAATTCTGAGAGAAACAAGAAAAAACAATGCATAACATATAAGAGATACCCAATAAGATTAAATGCTGATTTCTCGATAGAAAACATGGAGGCAAGAAGAAAGTGGTACGATATATTTAAGATACTGCTAGAGAAAAACTTCCAGCCAAGAATCTTATATTCAGCAAGATTATCTTTCAAAAATGAGGGCAGGTTTAGAATATTCACAGATAAACAAAAACTGAGAGAGTTTGTAGCAAAGAGACCTGACTTGCAAGAAATACTAAAGGGTGTGCTACAGCCTGAAAATAAAAGACAGGAGAGTGAGGCCTGGCAGACAGTCTAGAAATGTAGATTATATCAATAAAATAAACTAAAAGTGTCAAAAGAATGGTGAAAATAAAATATGACACATAAAACCTAAATATTCAGGAATTAACTTAACCAATGATGTAAAGCACTTGTATTCAGAAATCTACAACTTATTGTTAAAAAAAAAAACCAAACAAGACATAAATAATTGGAAGATCATTCCATGCTCATGGATTGGAAGCCTAAAAATCATTAAGATGTCAATTCTACTCAAATTGATATATGGATTCAATGCAATCATGATAAAAATTCCACCAACACTTTTTAAATAAATGGAAAACATGATTATCAAATTTATTTGGAAGGGTAAGGGTTCCTGAATAGCCAGAAACATCCTAAAAAGGAAATGCAAAGTAGGAAGACTCTCATTTCCAGACTTTAAGATGTAATACATAGCTACAGTGGTAAAAAAACACAAACAAACAGCATGTTAATGGCATAAAGACAGACCCATAGACCCATGGAACCGAACTGATGGTTCAGAAACAGACCCTCACATCTATGGTCAAGTGATTTTTGACTAGCCTGTCAAGCTCACCCAGAACAGTCCATTCAACAAATGGTGCTGAGAAAACTGGATACCCATAGCAAAAGAAGGAAAGAGGACCCCTATCTCACACCTTATACAAAAATTAACTCAAAATCAATCAAAAACCTAAAAATAAAATCAAGATCCATGACGTTTTTTAAAGAAAATGTAGTTAAATATCTTCAAGACCTGGTGAAGATAGGTGAAGGTGGGTGGTGGATTCTTAAAGGAGATAAGAGGAGGACTGAGATGGGCTACTGATATTTAATGTAGGTAGAAGATTTAATGAACTTTGCTGTAAAAGTGTGGAAATGCACAGAGTTGATGGTAACACATTATAGTGACTAACATCTGGTTTATAAATGGGGATGTGGCTGAAAATGATAGTCTAGGGATGTAAATACCAATTGACAGAAAGCTGGAGAATAATCCAAGTACAGTAAACCCAGAGGTTGATGAGAATTGTGGTTGATGGTACAGATGCAAGAGTGTCCTTTGTGAGCTAGAGCAGATGTACATCACTATTTTAGGGTTTTGGGAATGTGGAGAAGCATGAGAAAAATACAACTGGAGTGACCTATAGAGTGTGGTTAACAGTAATAATGTAATATTCTTGCATCTATGCCAAAGATGCACTGTGTTGATAATGGGAGAGTATGGAAAATGTGTGCAAAATGTACCCTATGGACCTGGTAATAATTGGATAGTATTATCTCACAATCTGTAACAAATGTTCCACTATAGGGTGGTGTGTTGATGGAGGATTGTTGTTTGGGAATTATGCACATGTGCATGATTATTTTGTAAATTTATGACTTCTGTCATAAAAATATATTCTAAAAATAATAATAGGGTGGATTGGGAGAAATACATTAAATATAAGATAAGGACTATAATTAGTAGTAAGATTTTGACAATATTCTTTCATAATTTGTAACAAATGTCTCATGATAATGCAAGGTTTTGGTGGAGGATTGATGTATGGGACCCTGTATGATGTTATGAATGTTTGCTTTGTAAATTCACAACTTTTACTGTACACTTGTTTATGTATGTACATATATAATTGAACATAAAAATAATAGGGTGGGTTGGGGGAAATACTTTGGTTAGTAGTAATATTTTGAGGATACTCTTTAATCATTAGTCAAAAATGTTTAACAACAATGCAAGGAATTGGTGGTAAGGTGAGGTATGACAGCCCTGTATGATGTTATATATGTTTGTTTTGTAAGTTCATAACTATTGCTATACACTTATAGTTTATGTATGTTCAAGTATAATAAACTTTAAAAAAAATTCATTACAGACACATAAGAGCAGATTAGAATTGCTGAAACTTAAAATGAGTAATATTGAAGACAGAATATCTAAACTGGAAAAGACAGGAAAACAGAAAGAAAAGAGAGTATAAAAACAATGGAATAGAGTCTCAGGGAATTGAATGATAATGCAAAAAGCACAAACACTCACATTAACAGTGGCCCATAAAAAGAAAAGAATGGTAAAGGGGCAGAACAAATAGTTAAGGGAGTAATTGAGAACTTCCCAGCCTTTATGAAAGAAAGAAGTGTCAATATCAAAGGACAAGGCACCCCAAAAAGAATAAATCCAAATTGACCTACCCTGAGACACCTACTATTCAGAATGACAATATTAGAGCTAAAGAGAGGATTATGAAAGTAGCAAGTGAAATGCAAAGCATCATATACAAGAGAAACATGAGAATATTAAGTGATGACCTCTCATCAGAAACCACGGAGGTGAGAAGAAAGTAGTATGATGCACTTAAGGTATTGAAAGAAAAAAACTGCCAGCCAAGAATTCTGTATCTGGAAAAAATGTCCTTCTAAAATGAGGGTGAATTCAGTGTTCACAGATAAACAATGACTGATAGAATATGTTACCAAAAGACGAGAATTATAAGAGATATTAGGGAGTGCTGCAGCCTGAAAGGAAAAACAAAAAAGAAACAAACAAACAAAAAACAATGGCAAGAGATTTGAGGAAAAGTTTAGAAAGTAAGGGCATAGAAGGGTAAACTAAAGGGTAAGAAGACACCCAATAAAATGATATGACAATAGACAGCCAAAGGACAAAATGGATGAAGTAACTAATGCAAAACAGTAACAACATTGAATGGTAAAGGCTTGAAATCCCTAATCAAAAGACATAAACTGATAGAACGGATAATTTTTATAAATGAGCCATCTATATTTTCTCTACAAGACACCCACATCAGATTTAAGGATACAGCCAGGTTAAAAGTGAAAGGTTGGAAAAATATATTCCATGTATATAGTAACCAAAAAAGAGCTGGAGCAGCAATACTAATATCAGACAAAATAGATTACAAATGCAAAAGTGTTATGAGTTATTAAGAAAGTCACTACCTATTAATAAAAGGTGTAATTCACCAAGAAGAAATAAGTATACTAAATATCTATGCAAATAGCCTCAGTGCCACAAGACACATTAGGCATACACTGGCAAAACTGAAGGGAGAACTATATGCCTCTACAATAATTGTTAGAGACTTCAATTCTCTCAATACTGGATAGAACATCTGGACAGAGGATAAACAAAGAAACAAAGAATTTGAATAACATATTAAATGAAATAGACTTAAGAGATATCTATAGAGCAATGCATCCCAAAACAGCAGGATATAAATCCTTTTCAAGTGGTCATGGAGTCTTCTCCAAGATAGACCATATGTTAGGTCAGAAGACAAGTCTCAGGAAATAAAAAAGTCTGAAATTATACAAAACTCTTTCTCTGGTCATAATGGAATGAAGCTGGGAATCAATAATGGCTGGGAAAGGGTAAAATTCATAAACATATGAAGATTAAACATCACACTCTTAAATAATCAGTGGATCAAAGAAGAAATTGCAAAAGAATTCAGGAAATATCTTGAGATGAAAGAAAATGAGAACACAACATAGCAAAACCTTTGAGACACCACAAAGGCAGTGCTGAGAGGGAAATTTATCACCCTCAATGCGAACATTAAAAAAGGAGAATGAGCTAAAATTGAAGATCTAGCTGCACAACTGGAGGAACTAGAAAAAGGACAGCAAATTAATCCAAGACCAAGCTGTAGGAAAGAAACAGTAAAGATCAGAGAAAAAATAAATGAAATTGAGAACAAAATATAATAGAGATAATCAACAACACCAAAAGTTGGTTCTTTGAGAATATCACCAAAATTGAGAAACCCTTAGCTAGACTAACAAAGGAAAAAAAAGAGAAGATGCAAATAATTAAAATTAGAAATGAGGGGTGGGGGGCATTACTTCTGATCCAGCAGAAATAAGAGAGATCCTAAGGATTTTATGAACAAATATCTACCAAAAAAACAGACTATATAGAGGAGATGGGCAATTTCCTACAAATACATGAACCACCATCACTGTCCCTAGAAGTAATAGAAGACCTCAACAAACCAATTATAAGTGAAGAGATTGAAACAGTCATGAAAAATCTCCCAAGAATGAAAAGCCCAGACCCAGATGGCTTCACAGGTGAATTTTACTAATCATTCAAATACATTCTAATACCAATCTTACTCAAGCTCTTCCAAAAAATTGACAGGAAAAAACTCTATCAAACACATTCTATGAAGCCAACATTACCCTGGCACCAAAACCAGATAAAGATACTTAAAAAAACAAAAATTACAGACCAATATTTCTAATGAATATGGATGCAAAAATCCTCAAAAAATAATTGCAAACAAAATCTAAAAGCACATTAAAAGAATTCTGCACCACAATCAAGTGGGTTTTATCCCAAGTATGCAAGGGTGGTTCAAGACAAGAAAATCAATTAGTATAATAAACCACATTGATAAGTTGAAGAAGAAAAATCACATGATCCTCTCAAATGATGCAGAAAAAGCATATGACATAGTAAAGCATCCTTTCATGATAAAAAAAAAACAACTAAACAACAACAACAACAAAAAAATAAACATTCCGAAAGATAAGAGTAGAAGGACGCTTTCTCAATATGGTAAAGTGCATATGTGAAAAACCTACAGGTAGCACTGTACTCAATGGTGAAAGATTGAAAGCTTTCCAGCTTAATTCAGGAAGAAAACAAGTATGCCCAGTGTCACCATTGTCATTCCATGTTGGGCTCGGGGTTCTAGCTAGAGTAATTAGACTAGATAAAGAAATAAAATTTACTCATAAAGGATAGAAAGAAATAAAACTTTCACTATTCTTTCTTGGTATGATCTTATATATAAAATCTCTTGAAAAGTCCACAACAAAGCCACTAGAAATAATAGAGCAGTTCAGTAAAGTACCAGGAGACAAGATTAATATGCAATATCAATAGCATTTCTATATACTACTGATGTGTTATCTGAGGAAGAAATCAGAAAAATATTCCATTTATAGTAGCAACTAATAAAATAAATGATTTAGGAATAAATTTAACCAAGGGCATAAAGAACCTTCGTTTACAAACTATACTACATTGCTAAAAGAAACCGAAGAAGACTTAAATAAATGGAAGGATATTTTTTGTTCATGGACTGGAAAACTAAATATCATAAGATGTCAATTCCAGGCAAAATGATT
>JAQZBX010063329.1:0-16714 GCA_029593785.1 Cabassous unicinctus | reverse complement strand
CTTCAATTGCAATTTGTCATTTGACCTTTGTCTCTTGAGGATTGTGTTTCTGAAACCAAAGGTAGAGTATGATTCCCTGTGTGGCCTGTGAGAAGCAGTCACATAGGCTGCAGCAGGGGAATTGAAGAGCTCGATAAGGTCCCAGAATGCTGTAGTGACAAAGAAGCAGATTGGAAGATGGGTAGGAGACTTAATCTGCTGTGGACAATGTGAAAATTTGAGCAAATCAAACAAGCTTCATTAGAGATATTTTGTAAGCCCCTTCTGTATCAGTTTCTTAAAGGAGAAACAAGGATATTCTGGGAAAACAGGTTGTTTCTCTGTAGCCATTGCAGCCCTGCAGGATTGGGCTCTGTACCTCAGTAGGCATACCACACCTTGGTTTCTTCCTTTCATACCCATAGCCCTGTTGCTAGGGCAGAAGCATTCAGGGCAGCACTCCTTGCCAGGTTCCTGGATTTCCCTGTAGGGAAGGCCCATCTGCTCCTGGCATAGTGGATGTGCCTAGCCAGAGACAAGAAGCACGGACTATGCCAGGCAAGAGACCTGGGGTAATTGATATCGTGAGTAAACAAGTCAGAGTGGATCTCTCACAAAAGCCTAACCACATTATATACATATTTTATCACAATAGACTTGTTCTAAATGTTTTAGGTATGCTAGGACCATGTTAAGCACTGTTGGTTATGCAAACACATAGAAGACACTGTCATTGCCCTTGATATGCTTAAAACTACGGGATCATATTGTGTCCTCTTGTGAATATATGATATGTCTTAAAAGTAAATAAACTCAGGGGAGACAATGAGCAAGTTGAAAAAATGAAAACTTTCATAGTTGAATATGGATTATGTTGAAGGGATTCAGACTAAGAAAAAGTAATGACGAGATGGAGTTAGGGGTAGGAGTTTTGAAGAAAAGAGTAACTTTACAGAAGGTTATTCATCTTGGTGAAAATTAGGGTAAAAGGTGAGAAGTAGCAAAAAAGTGGCAGAATGAACAAGGTCTGTGGGTGATGATGTGGTTGGAAAGATTGGGTGGGGACATTTGGGAGGGGCTTAGTGACAACTGAGGAATTTGGACTTGTTCTCATAGACTACAAGTAGGTACTTTGGTTCTTTAGTGTTAAAGTGGAGTTTTAAGTCCTTTCATCCAGCCTTGGTTACCAGGAGATGTTAGAATGGCAGAGATATAGAAAGATCAACTAAGAACTTACTGCTGCAGGAATCCATATATGAAAATGGGGGTGGTGGTTAGCATGGATGACAGGTTGAACCTAAAGGAAATTGAGAGAAAGAACCAATAGGTCTTGGTGACCAAGAATATTCTTAAAAAGGACTGAATGTTTCAGAAGTAGTACACCTAGACCATATTAAATGAGTGATCCTGGGGTGTAGGAAAAGGCAAGAGTGCTGAAACTAAAGTTAAGATTAAGTGGCTTCCCCAGGATAATACACACCTACTCACAGAGAGAAGGATGTTCTAAGAAACCTGAGGGTTTCCTAACTGACCAGTTTATCTTGCCCTAATAATCGCCAACCCCCCGCCCCATAGTCTCTTTCATAAAATTTCTTTTGTCATCTAATTCCAGATCTCCTTGAACTGATGCTTGCCTTTTTTTTTTTTTTTTTTGAGGGACGTCGTATGCGCAAAGCAGGCACTCAACCACTAAGCTACACCTCCTCTGCCTGATGTTTGCCCTTAAACTGGCGTACTCCTCTCTGGTTGAAGCAGGTGACCATCTGACCAGTATTCTTTTCTCTTTTCATCTTCCTTCTGACCAAATACCAGAGCCACATGAGGCAGTGGCAAGAGGTGGCTCCTTCTTCACTCACTCCTCTTCAGGTGCTCATTCAAAGTTTTATTTCCTACTAGAGCTCATTTGGTGAAGTGTTTATGAGTCTTTTATTACATGGAATTGTGTTCACTTAGGGTTTGTGCCAGACTGGTTTAAATGTTTCATTGTAAATTCTTAAAATTCTTTTAGGTATTTGCCAACCTTTGTTGCATGACTTGTTCCCCAGCTTTTGATCTTCCTACCAGATACAAATGAGTCAAGACAATCTTCACCAAAAAACATATTCCTATTACTCTCCAGTATCTAAGGAAGTGTGAAAGATTAAGTAGTAGCTTAGATTTGCTAAAAATAAAACTGAAGCTTTTGTTTTCTCCTTCAGTTTGTTTTTTGCTCACTTGAGTGGTCTGCTCAGGAAATGGCCTTGTTGCTAAGTGGGTTTTTGAGGTTTGGCTATTTCACAAGGTTTCTGTACCTTTTGGTTGTAAAGTAGAACAGATCCTAAGAATTACTGCTTCCTTAAAAAAAAAAAACAACTATTTTCAGATCCTTAGATTTGGGGTAAAAGGACTATGGAGGTTATCTAAGCAATTTTCTTCTTTCTTATATCTACCTCCACTTCTTCCTTTCCTAAAAGAAAGAAGACAAAGTTAGAGATTCTTCTGAAATAATAAGGAAAATAGATTTAAATTTTATTTTATTAGGTGTCTTCCATTAATTGTTAAAGTTCTGGTTTTGATGGACGTGAGGACATTTTAAGACGACACAAAGATTATAAAACTTATTTGTCCACATATAGAGAATCATTTTCCTTTTAGTGTTATGCTTTGCATAACTGCAAATAAGAAAGTCAGTTTGGATTGTTTTTATTTTTATCAGTAATTAAGTCTGTTCCTTTGGTTCTGAGATGCTTTATTAACTGATTTAAGGTGTTTGTTCATCATGTACTGGCTTGTTCACCACTGTATACCTAGCCCCTAGTATAATGCGTAGCATTTAGCGAGTACTCAATAAATTTGCTGAAAAAATTATTGGATTTTTGCATGTGTGTTTTTTTTTTTCTTTTTAAAAGTAATATTAAAAGAAAAAATATTAAAATCATCCTTAATCCCAGCATACTTACGCATTCTTTTTTGCATCTTTTAGGTTTAAACTATGTACACACCTTTACATAGTTATAGTTATTATGAACTTGAAATTTTAAAAAATGTAAACCTTTCCCATATTTTATATTTTAGAATAGTCAAATTAAACATTGCATTGCTTAGAGCAGCAAGAAAGTTTCTTTTAATGCTACATGGGGCTAATTTGAGAAATACTATTCTATTCCCAACAAATATTGCTAAAGAACCATGGTTCATTTTAATTTACATGGATTGAGATTGAAATTCTTTATTTGGAATATTGGCTTCAAGTTGTTATAATTAAGATGACTCAATGACCCTTTTCCTGTTGTAGGGCTCAATAAAGTGGAAGCAGCCTAATAGTGTCCAGAATCATGATTTCCTAAAGGGAGTCTGAATAATGTTGCAAAGCAGAAAGGATTGCTAATATCTTAAATAGAGGAAGTCCTAACAATACATTTCCCAGTTTTCTTCAGGATTATTTCAGACTAATTTTGTTAGCACTTTATTAAATTTCTGCCCTCACGTAGAGATGATATGCTGGTTTCTGGGTGTTCTCACACTGAATTAGACACTTGGGAAGATTTGTACCCACTGAGAGAACTTTTGAGAGTTGAGATATAGCTTTTTCTGGAACAGCCTGCCTGTCAAATAGGCCCATAATGCCACTACAGTATGGCTTCCTGAAACAACGGCCTTTTCCAAAACATTGGTTGTGGAATAGAAATGTCTTCTGTAGAAACAGTACTTTAGGTTTTCTACCCTGAAAGTTACCTGCTGCTGGCAAGGTGGTTGTTTACTTTCTTTCTGGTCCCTCATAGTCTGCTAGCCTCACAAATTAGGGAGAGTGTACCACTTGCCTGGTTGGGTGCTCCTGCTGAGGGCCAGTGCTCCTGATCCTATATGTAGACCCATACTGTCTTTATATCCAGGACTCAAGTGAAGATCAAAAAGCTGCTGGGGGATGGGGAGGTTCTGAAATCAACAAAACTTCCCTTGAGGACATTACGTTCCCAGACCTGAGAGAGACATAGGCTGTCAGAAACAGTTGATTTTGCTTTATCCCAAAGAGAGTTTGGGGTCTATATGGTGACTTCAAAGTAAAAGCTCAGATAAAAATGCTGTCTCTGATGAACAGAAGTGTGCTGCTATTCACACTGGCAAGAAACCTTTGGAAGAATAGTCCCAGTAGAAGATGTATAACCCCAGTGTCTGTGTCCCTTTCAGGACCTAACCCCAAACAGTGTTTGTCTTCCTTTCTGGGCCTAACGGAACTGTGCAGAGTTCACCTGGGACCTGAGGAAACAGACAGTGTCAACAGGACCTTTTGCTCATTGGGGAAATGGGCAGAGACAGAACCCATCCACAAGACCTGTGATTCTGCCTTTTCTCTGGGAAGCAAGAAGAGGTAAATTTTGCTCAAGGGGAGAGTGGAAGTCTCAGAGCTAAGCAGACCACACGTTATATTCTGGTTAGCCTCATGTTTGTTAAAAACTTGAACTGTAACCAGGTTCCTTTGTTGAGAAGGAAGGCGCTAGGGCCCAGGAGTGAGATGACTTTGTTGTGTGACCACAGAGGCTGGTTACGCACTAATTTCCTCTAGGGCTTGTGATGAAGTCAGTAAACCACAGCCTTCGGCATGTTCTGCTCAGGCTGCAGCAGTGGCTTCTCGGTGGTGTCTCGGCCATGATACACGTTTGACATGCCCTCCCTCAACCCCCTCATAGATTGTCTCTCTTGCTGTGCAGCATGGACCAAAGAGAAATTGTGCAGAAGTTCCTGGATGAGGCCCAAAACAAGAAAATTAACAAAGAAGAGTTTGCCAATGAATTTCTGGTGAGTCCTTTGTGTGACACTCTCAGGGTAGTAATAGACTATGATGGTCCAAATCTCCTAGACCAAATTGTTCTTGGGATAAAGTGACTATCAGAATTTGGAGAGGGAGGAAGGGAGGAAGGCAACCTAAATGTTTGGCTTTCCTGAGGTTTGTATGTATTTTGGTATTTTCTCCAAAATACTGATTTTGATATTATGTTTGCTGTTTCTTGGCATTTAACTAGGAATCCTACAGAAGACTTAAAATACTTTAAATACTAATAGTAATTAAACGTCCAGAGTTCCCAGGTATTTGAGTTGTAGTTTATACTTCAAATTACTAATTGATATTAAGATGAAAGAAATCAAAGCCAACTTTTCATGGCTCAATGAACATTACTTTTTGGCCTCCACTTGGGATTCCTTTTGGATGACATAGGTTCTTGAAGAGCACCAAAATTACCTTCTGCCTTATTTATTTATTTATTTAATTTATTCATTCATTCTTCTTTGTATGTGTGTTTGAAGAAAAAAGAGAACATGTTTTTGCAATAGCAGGCTTTCCTTAACCTTCTTTTGATAGGAGAGGTGGAATGGCTAGTATGGGGACTAGGGACAAACAACGGACATGGAGAGAAATATGAATATGAGGCAGCCTAAGATTAACTGGATTTGATTAGCCAGAGAACCACTGCATCTTCTCTGAGGGAACTGTGGTTACCGAGGCAGTGACCAGCTGGGTAGGCCTTGTTCACTCTATAACCTAGCATATCAGATGACAAGAAGAAATCTTATATATTTTGGAATACTTCCAGCTGGTGTTTCAGAGCCGTAAGAACTTCAAACCTTAGCTCTTCAGCTGTGGAGAAGTGGGAATTGAAGTACAAATACAACCTGGAATTAAATCATGATTCTGTTGTCAAACTAAATTCTCAACTATTTGATATGTTCCTTAATCTCTCCAAGTCTCTGTTTTCTAACTTATAAAATGGGGATAATAATTAATGCCCTACCTATCCTGACAGCATTGTTGTGATGATTAAATATCAATAATAATTAAATGTGGTCAGTCATTCAGTAATATTTATTGAGCACCTACTAGGTATCAAGTACAGTTTCTAGGCACTGAGGATACAGCAGCTAACAAAATGAACAAAAATCTTTACCTTATGGAGCTAACATTATGGTATAGGATAGTAGATGTGAAAACACTGTAAAATTTTGAGTGATTAAATATTGTGATAGAAGCCCCTATGTCAGCTCAACTTGGGTAATATTGAGATGTCATGAAAAATACTCTCTCATTGCCACTGTCCAGGCAGTTTGAGCCCCTCTGGGTAGAGTTATCAAGGAAGGAGGTACAGAGGAAGACCTGGCCCATGTGTCTCTTTAGACATGCGTCTGCCCCTAGTCTGAACCAAATTCATTCTAGGCATAGAGGTAAAAGGTAAGCTTAGGGGTAGCCAGCCTCTCTTTCATTTTGGCTATTTTTTTTTCTTCAAGATAATGTAGACTGTATCTCTTATATTTTATCTTTTCTTAGATCAGGTCAATATAATCTCTCACCCAAATTATTGTATTCACCTCCTTATTGGTTTCTCTGCCTTGCCCCACCTTCAATCTATTTTCTGTTCAACACCCAAATGATCATTTTCCCCTGTTTAAAAACCTTCTATAGTTTCTTCCTTATTTTCCTGTTTAAAATTGTGAAATATAATACACATTTATAAAAGTACATAAAATGCGTAAAGTATGTTGACTAATTACAAATCAAACTCCAGCGCAACCAACACCCAGGTCCAACAAATAGAATATTGCCAGATTCCAGAAGACCCTGATATATCCCTTCCCCATCAGGCTCCTCACCCTCACCTTGCCCTGCCCAAGGTGTAATCACTATCCTGATTTTTATATTAATCACTCCCTTGCTTTTTTAGCTATTAATTTTATTTTATTATTTTTTAGGAGGTACTGGGGATTGAATCTGGCACCTTGTATATGGGAAGCAGGCACTCAACCACTGAGCTACAACCGCTCCCAAAGCCATTAATTTTAGGACCTTGTTTTTGGGTGGTGATTAAGTGGAACCTCACTGTTCACTGACTCATGTACTCCAATGGAAAAACACAGGCTGCTCTCAGCTCCACCTAAAAGTTCAGCTGAGGTACGAGAGGGTGCAGCCTGCTTAGGTACGGTAAATACTGCCATTAAATTGGAGGGCTTTCCACCTGGTCATATCCCAGATCCAACCTTAATTAACCCCTTAGTGTATTCTCCCAGGATGAAATGCTTCCGGGTTTTGAGAACTGATTCTGTGACACAGGGCCTCTGTGTGGTGCCTTTATGCAAATTACCAGAAGACGCCTGTACTTTCACCTGGGTACTCTCGTCTCCCGGCCAAGCCTGTGGTTTGTGGCTGTTAAGCTGTAGACATGGAATTTTAAGCCACATCTGTCTTATACCAGAGCCTGTGAAATTAATCCCTATGCAATAGTGCCTTGCCTCAGTCAGTAACACTGAGTCCTCAAAGGGTGCAGCTTGAGAGTAAGTACCCAGTTAGTATAATTTCTATTTGGTAGAAACAGCAGCATCGACCACAGTATTGAAAAAAAAATTTTTTTAAGATTTATTTTATTTATTTATTCCCCTCCCCCATTGTTTTGTGCTTGCTGTCTGCTCTCTGTGTCCATTTGCTGTCTGCTCTCTGTGTCTGCTCATCTTCTCTTTAGGAGGCACCAGGAACCGAACCTGGGACCTCCCATGTGGGAGAGAGGAGCTCAGTCGCTTGAGCCACCTCAGCTCTCTTGAAAATTTCTTAAAGGTATTTTTCAAAAGTTTTTATTGCTGTTATTCTTATAGAATAATATTATTGCAAATTAAAAGAAAATAAAATTCACCATAGTGCCAACATTCCAGCAAACTATTTTTTTGTGTGGATCTTCTTGTCCATTTATATAATACTTTTATATCATTGTAATTATAAGATAGATACAATTTTGTATTCTCATATTTTCACTTAATTATATCAAATTATCTCATTGATTAAAAATCTTTATAATTTTTAACGGCTGTTAATGCAGCATAGTGTAATGGAAGAATAATCATCATAATGGGTAATACTTATATAGGTTTTACTATGTGCCAGACAATAATCTGTGTACTTTTATATATCAACTTCCTCTTAATCCATTGAGGATTAGAGATAAGGAAATGAGATATAGAGAGGCTAATTGGCTCGCTCAGGGTCACACAGTTAGTAAATGGTGAAACTGAGTTTTGAAATTCAGGTAGTCTTGCTTTACCATCTGTATTCATTACAGTTTTTGAGTCACATAAATCTGGTTTGAAATTAGCTTCTGTTTATTATTAGCTGTGTGACCTTGAACAAAGTCATTACAAAGGGGAAGAAATAACATTCACTTTGCAGAACTGCTGTGAAGATAATGGAATAAGTATATAAAATGCCTGACACATAGTAGACACCCAAATAATTTATTTCTCTATTTTTGAACATTTAAGATTTTTCTAATTTTTCATGGTTATTAATAACACTGCGATGAATATGTTGACCATGTAGTTTTTCCCTTCTTTTTGATTATATCCTGAGATTCAATCCCCAAAAGTACCATTACTGGGTGAAAGAGGATTAGCATCTAAATGGTTGAGTATTGCCAAAATCATCATTCTGGGGGTGCATAAAAGCAGAGAACTGACAAATTAGTATAACTTCAGTAGCAATATTTTATAGTCTCTCTTGTGTTTGTGCCATGTCCTTAGTTACTTTCCTATACCAGTCTACTTGTATACATTTTGTTGTAAAATTATGCTGTACAGATATTGATTCATCTTTCCTCCCAAATCCAATTCTGAAAATCTATGAGAATTCAAACCATGGTAAGAAACTAGGACTTAAGAATTAACTGTACACCTGGTTTTCAATAGGTGGCCTGTGTTTGATCTAACTCTAAAAACAGAAAAAAAAAATGTCATTAGAACAATACATGCTGGCATTTGTAGTATAGCAAACAAGCAGATAGTGGCTGACTGTTCCATTTGTCATCCTTACCTGGAAAAGCTTACATTACTAGATGGCTATAGTTTCCTTGGCTGCTCAAGCAAATACCATGAAATGGGTTGGGTTAAACAATGGAATTTATTCACTCACAGTTTGAGGCTGGGAAAAAGGACATATCAAGGCATCATCAAAGCAGTGCTTTCTTCCCAAAGACTGTGGTGTTCTGGGGCTGGCTGCTGATGATCCTTGGTCCTTAGCTCCTCTGTCATATGGTGGCTTCTCCTCACCTCTCTATTCTCTTCCAGGTTCCATTCTGCTGCTCCCTGTAGCTTACTCTCTCTCTGTCTGAATTTCATTCCACTTATAAAAGACTCCAGTAATATGATTAAGACCCACCCTGTTTGGGCTGGGCCACACCTTAAGTGAAATAACCTCATTAAAAGGTCCTATTTACAATGGGTTTACACCCACAGGAATGGATTAGATTTAAGAACATGTTTATCCTGGGGTATATTCAGCTTCAAACGACCACATTCCACCGTTTGGACCCCCAAAAGACAAATTCTTTCTCCATGCAAAATACATTCATTCCATCACAATATCCTGAAAGCCTTAACTCCTTTCAGAAACAATGCTTAGTACAAAGTCTCATCAAAATCAGTTGTGGGTGTAGTCTGTTCTGAAGCACAATTCCCCTCTTTCTGTGGACCTGTGAAACCTAGAGAACAAGTTATCTGCTTCTAATATACAATGGAGGGATGGACCTAGGATACACATTTCCATTCCAGAAGGGAGAAATTGGAAGGAAAACAGGGATCATGATTCCCAAACAATTCTGAAACCCATCAGGGCAAACTCCATTAGATTTCACGGTCTGAGAGTCATCTATGATGTTTTGTCCTCCGGGCCTCGTGAAGCAGCGGCCCCACCCTTCCAAGTGCTTGCACATTGGCCATGCTCTCCCCAAACACTGGGGTGAAGGCTCCACCCTCTCCAAGCATCAGGATGGTGGCCAGGCTCTCTGCAAACCCCTGGGCACAGTCCCCATCCTCTTCAAGCATTGGAGTAGTTACAAGAATTTAATAATCTATTATTTGGAAAGTATACATTTAATTAGATCCTAGATATTTGGTAACTCTCTGTTATGAACTCCCAGCTAACACAATATTGTGACCCCAACTTTTTTTCCCTCTTCTTGCTGACTCACTTAGGTAGTTACCAAATTATCTTGAACCAATTTTGAAACTTAATGATGAATTTTGTTGATTTGTTGGACAAATTTCTATTCTTTACTACCTCTTCTCTCTCTCTCTGTCAAGAAGGGTCATCATATCTATATTTTAGACTCCCCTTTCCACCTCCTTATTTTCCCCCACCACTTAGTTAATTCTCCTTGAGATATCCGTACATCCTATTTAATTATGTGAAATCACACATGAAATATAAGCATCTAAGTAATAGTAATAACAATAGCCTTCTTTTAAAAATTTTTTCTTTGTTGCTAGTCACTTGAGAAAAGTTTTTTCTCTATGTCCTTATTTGTCTTCGTTCACCCTGTGGAACAAAATAGATGAGAATCATGGCTCCAAAATGCAAAAGCAGTACCAGGGAGAGACACATTTATGAGAAAGGAAAGGAAAGCATAGTTTTGAAGAAGTGATATTACACGTAAGTGTGAGTGACATCAATTTGTAAAATTTTGAAAAAATCCTAGAAGTCATCTTTAGAAGCCTCATAATTGGAGGACAGAGGGAAATGTGGGAATGTTAGCTTGGGGTCCAACTGGGGAGAGTCTTAAGTGCCTGGCTAAGGATTTTGGACTTTTTCCTAGTAGCCAAGGGTATTTGTGGAAGTTGTTTTGAGGAGGGGAGTAATAATTAAAGGAGTAATTTTGGAAGATTAATTTGGCATAATTATGCCCAGTAGATTTGAATGGGGAAAAACAGAGAAGTGTGAAGATGAGTTAAGAAACAATTGTGATAATTCAATCTTTAAGGGAAAGGGCCTGAACTAAG
Source organism: Cabassous unicinctus (assembly GCA_029593785.1). Classification (NCBI taxonomy): domain Eukaryota; kingdom Metazoa; phylum Chordata; class Mammalia; order Cingulata; family Chlamyphoridae; genus Cabassous; species Cabassous unicinctus. The sequence continues at coordinate 5,950 of JAQZBX010063329.1, read as the reverse complement.
GTATCTGTAGTGGGCATGGGAAGGAGGGTTGATGCAAGATATTACATGGGAGGAATCGGTAAGACTTGCCGACTGAATTAGAGCTAGGAATTGTGGGAAGGGGTAACCAAAGGTAACTCTCGGTTTCTAAAATATGGCTATCTGGGAGAAATATAATGCCATTGGCATTAACAGTGGGGCCAATGATGATTTTAGTTTTAAATGTGCTCAGTCTGAGGCTGTGGTAAGATACCCAAGTGGAAATGTCTAGTACATAGTTGAGAATTCAGGACTGAACTTAAAAATCAAAGCTCAATATAGAAATTTAAGAGTTATCAAATAGGAATTGGAATTATAATTCAATTTCAGTCAGTTAAATAAGTCAACAAGCACTTATTTTGTGCTTTCTACAAGAATATATGATATCTCTGAGCAAATGTATATAATGAGAGAAGAGCTGAGAATTGAGGAGTTAGCTTTGGAACCTTGGGTAATTATCAATTAGAAGAGAGGAAAAGACAGAGAGCCTGTAAGAAAGAATGAGAATGAGGAGTCAGAGAAAAACGAGGAGAACCAAGATATTACAGACTAATAAGGGACAAGGGAGGAGAAAATTTCAAGAAGGAAATTAAAGAGGATGAAGACTGAGTAGATGCTGACGGATCTAGCACACAGGAGGTAATTAATGCTCTTCAAGTGACCAACTCATCATTAAAAATGGCCAAATAATGAAAATTCTTTTCTTTAGTTCAAGCCACAAATATTCATAGGCTATTTAGAGGTTCCCCCCCCCTTTTTTTTCCTCAAACTAATTTGGGGTTCATCAAAGTCCTATCTATTAGAAACAGTTTCTTTGAATGATAAGGGAGATAAACAAAATTTGGGGCAACAGTGATTTCCTAAGAAGGATCCAAAGAGATACTACCATTTTTTTTCTGACCTGAAGTTTTGGCCTATAGCGTAATATTGACAAATGAGAAAAATTTTAAGGAGTTGCTTCACTATCTTGAGGAATCTTTTTCAACGACATTCAACTAGTCTCTGCCTGGTCTAGAATATCCACCAGCAGAATATGATGCTATTACTGTTTGTTTAAGGGATGGATTTAAAGTTTGGGTCACATAAAAAAGTAACTGCTTTTGGGACTGAATCTTTGAAATTTTGCTGGATATAGATAGATTTTATTCAGCTAACACTATTTCTACTAAAAAAAAAAAAATGTCATCTGAAGTGAAAAGATTAATGGAACTTAACTTTCCTGTTGACCACTGAACTAAATAGCAGCTGTAAAGAAAGTACATTAAACTTTTAATATCTGACCCTTTGGGTGGAGCACATGGCTTGTTTTCTGAATATATTTGGTTTTTAAAATACTCACCAGTTTCACCTCTAAATTTTAGCTCTTTGTGGCTTAGCTGCAGCAAGTGTGGTCTTTTCACTTCTTCAAATGTCACTGAAGTTTGATATGCTTATGCTCTGGGGCTCTGTCCTAAATGGAGTCAGCCTAGAAAATGCTAAAAGGGCTGAAGTAGAATGTTGGGGCACTGGAGAAGGAAAGCTCTCTAGAGATAGTTTCTTATCTTCTTTCTTTAGGATGATTTAATTATTCCTGGGATTTTATTACAGAAGCTGAAAAGGCAATCTGCCATGTTCAAGGCAGACAAAACCTATCCCTCAACTGTGGCAGAGAGGCCTGAGAATATCAGGAAAAACAGATATAAGGATATCTTGCCCTGTAAGTTCAATTTCTCCCTATAAACTTGTACCCTTTCCCAGATTTAATCATTCCTGTCCACTTTTTACTCATCGCTGTTCCTAATCCTGGAACATAGCTTTGACGTATTAATTTGTACTGTTTATGACTGCAAAAGAGTATTCATTATTCATTCACTCATTCATGCACCAAACACTTATTAGCATCCACTATTCACACTGTTAGGCCATGACTTACAGTAAACCCTTTAAGACCTCTTAATTACTCTATGTCTTTCTTTCATATGATAGATGATCATAGCCGCGTAGAGCTGTCTCTGGTAATCTCTAATGAGGATTCCAGCTACATCAATGCTAACTTCATTAAGGTATACTGAAAGGAAATTAAAGCAATTCATATTTCTTGAGGTACCTAAAAAATAGGGGGAAAGCATTAGGTGAGACAAAGAAGCTATTTATAATTACCCTATGTGATTTCTGTTCCCCTCTAGGGAGTTTATGAACCTAAGGCTTATATTGCCACTCAGGGTCCTTTGTCTACAACTGTCCTGGACTTTTGGAGGATGATTTGGGAATACAGTGTCCTGGTAAGTGCAATGTTGCTTTTACTTTGTTCTCTAGTTTTCAGAAATGGAGGGTGTAGGGTGTTAGGGTGTGGGTTTGAGGTTTCCTATTAAAATCAGTGCCCTTTTTGCTTGGTCAATGGAATGTTCAGGCATCTTTTAGTCAAAATCCCAATGTCACTCATGTTCAAGGAAATGAAAGTTCTCACTTTGACAGGCTCATTTGGTAACAAGAAGTTAATTCATTGATTTGAATAGAGAAGAGGGAAGTGGGGACAGAAAGACGGAAGAGTAGGAGCAACATTTTGTAACTTATCAGGATTTTTTTGTTTGTTTGTTTAAAAAAATAAGCAAAACAAAACATAAAAAGAAGGATAAAAACTTTCTGGCCATGGGATGCATGTGTTAACTGTTCTTCCTAACTATATAGACATTTAAATTTCTATCTATCCCCATCCTCCCAACCAGATCATCGTTATGGCATGCATGGAGTTTGAAATGGGAAAGGTGAGTTGCTTTTTAGTACCTGCTTACCTAAAGGTAAGGGAAAGAGGAAAAAGAAGGGAAAACTGATAACAGAGCATTCTTTAAGCATTCCTAAGTATGCTTGATGTATTATCAAATGTAGGTAAAAATTATGTTCACCTTCTTAGTTTACAGTTTGGGGATGCTATACGAATCTCCCAGTAGATACCATGTTTAATGTAAAAACAAGGTATGATTTTAAAGTACCAATTCATTTTACCATTTTTATTAATTAGCTCTCAGCCAGAGCTTCTAACCCTATGCTGTCCCATATAGCATTCCCACTAGTCTCATGTGGCTGTTGAGCACTTGAAATATGGTTTGTGTGACGGAGGAGGAACTTAATTTAAAACTTTTATTTAATGTTAATTGATTTAAATTTAAAAACTGATACTCAACTCCACTACTGGAAATCTTTTAAGTATGTTTGGAACAACATAGGTATGTGAATCTACTTTTCAACTGTAAATTTTATGAAATCTAAATCTAAAAATATTTCCGATGAAAATTTAGCATCCTAACTGAGATGTGCTTTAATTATAAACTATACACTGGATTTTGAAGACTTAATACAAGAAAAGGATGTAAAATACATAATAAGTTTTATATTGACTGCATGTTGAAAAAGTTTTGGACATATGTTAGGATGTAATTAAAATTAATTTCACTTTTTTCATTTTTGAAAGTGGCTATTAGAAAATTAAAAATTACACGTGTTTCATTACATTTCTATTGGACAATGCTGTTCTACCCTACATGGATAATACTGTTGCCATTCTGAGCTGATACAATTAAAACCAAGGAAGCTTGGTGTTTCAGTTAGCTTGGGCATCTTTCTTTTAATAGACATGTGGTTTCTGTTAGTCCTGTTGAAATACAGAAACTAGATCAAAGATCCTTATTTCTACCTTTTCAGACTGTTAGGAAGTCTGTAATGTATGTATCCTTCTTTAATGTTTGTTTTCCCATCCTTGGAGAGATTGCAGACTATGATGTTGGGGTTGAAGCCTAAGAGGGTTAGAAGTCACCTAAGGTGAAGGATATAGAGTTGAATTTGCTTCTGAATGAGGGAGTGGGTTTTGTTACCCAGAAGAGACTAGAATATGTGGAGGGAAATCACTAAATTCTGCTTTGTGCAACAGAAAAAGTGTGAGCACTACTGGGCTGAGCCAGGAGAGAAGCAACTGCAATTTGGCCCTTTCTCCATAACTTGTGTGAGTATGGTGCCTGTTCCTATTAGGGCTGAGAAAACGGTCCAGGATATACTTTATAGAGATTGCTTTAAATTAATATTTCCATCTTCTACTTCTTAGGAAAGTGAAAAAAGGAAATCTGATTACACAATCAGGACTCTAAAAGCCAAGTTCAATAGTGTAAGTATAGAACAGGAGTGGTAAATTCAAATGCCTACGGGCATCAGGCAGGTAAACATGTGTGTGTGACTCAGACTGGGCATAAGGCAATGGGCAGTTGTGGGACCTTTGATGGCCTGGATGAGTCATGTTCAAAAGAGACCTTTGATGTAGACCTGTGCTCCCAAACCTTTTTCACACCATGGCACACATAGATGATGAAAAAATCTGTTGCGTGACTAGAAGTTGTATAGTGAATAGAGACCAGGGACCAACTTGAGAGCTCAGGCTGCCTTAAGCCCTGCCCATCCTCTCTGAGACCAAGGGATTGCCAGATTGGAAGTTCTGATTTGGACTATCTTCTTGTGAGTGCGGCAGGTGGAACAGTCAATACTAAGTGACCTGAAATCATTTTCAATTGCTCTCCAAATGCACCTGGTTACCTGAGGTCTATATGAAAGATAGCAGCATAAATTGCAAAAAGGATATAGACGATACTTAGTCAGTCTGAGTAATCTTGTGGCAAAATGAGGTGGAGTCCTAACGTTGAACTTTCCTTCTATTCTGGCTATCTTTTAAGGAAACTCGAACTATCTACCAGTTTCATTACAAGAATTGGCCAGACCATGATGTGCCTTCATCTATAGACCCTATTCTTGAGCTCATCTGGGATATGCGTTGTCATCAAGAGGATGACAGTGTTCCCATATGCATTCACTGCAGGTATGATGCTGTGTATGAACCTTTCATGCAGAACATACCAAATGTCAGAGTCTGGCCAGGAATTTTGCTATAGCTGAATGAAGACTGACTTTGTTGGAATTTAAGGTGGTATGAGCCCATAGGATGCAGGCTCCTGACCCTGCCCTCATTTATTTCAGTTGATCAGAAAGGAATGAAGCTTAGAAATGAGAGTGATTGAAAGAAAAAGGTCAATAGCAGAAACAAACTATTTTAAGTTCAACCAGAGCATTATATTCACATTTTTCTGATGTTACTAGTGAACAGTACAGCTCTAGAAACTTCCTGTGAGAAATTGCCTAGGATCTGTCCTGAGGTTCATTCTGGCATGTGCCAATTGATAGACAGTCTCACGGAAATGGTAGGGTTTGGAAAATTTCATTGCTGCCAGGATCTTTTTCTCTTCAAATACTGATGAAATTTCCAGATGTTGTCAATGATCTCGCTCTGCAACTACACATGCAACTGTGATCTTTCATTTTAGTGCTGGCTGTGGAAGGACTGGTGTTATTTGTGCTATTGATTATACATGGATGTTGCTGAAAGATGGGGTAAGTTTCTCTCAGCAGGCAATTCCCATTTGCTTACACTGCTGCTTTCACACTTATGGGAATTGTTTGGTTCCTCAAACATTTATCTCCATGATTCATCTTTTTTTTTTTTTTGGCTTTTAACAAAGTTAGTAGTGCTCTAAGAGTGCTTCCCAGATCTGCATCATCAGCAACACCTCGAAATTTGTTAGAACTGCCAAGTCTTGGGTCCCATCCTATACCGAGTAACTCAGATACTCTGGAGGTGGGGCCCAGCAAGGCCTATAGGTGATTCTATTGCATGCTAAAATTTGAGAACAACTGCTTTAAATTATATTGTTATACTTCCTTAATCCAAACTGCTTTAGTAGATGGACTCAATTTTACTGCAATCAAACTTTGTATTCTAATGTGTAAATCATGTTGTAAAGTTTGATAGGAAATGGGAAGATTATAGTATGGGCTTTAGACTATCTGCCAGCTTCTTTTTTTCCATAAAACTATTGAGCCTTCCCCCTCATTTTATATATATATATATATATATATA
>JAQZBX010063328.1:6409-16816 GCA_029593785.1 Cabassous unicinctus | reverse complement strand
AAAACCACATGATCATCTCAATTGATGCAGAAAAGGCATTTGACAAAATTCAGCATCCTTTCTTGATAAAAACACTTCAAAAGATGAGTATAGAAGGAAAGTTCCTCAACATAATAAATGGCATATGGAAAGCTGAGGTTTAATCTGTACAGAATTGGTAAAAAGTTGTTTGTAAATGTTTGGAAAGGAATAGAAATGGTGAAAGCACAACATAGGATTTGTAATTAGTAGTGCTATTAATAACACATGGTAGTAGTTTTTTTTGTTGTTGTTTTTAATTTTTTTGGAGTAATGAAAATGCTCTAATATTGATTGAAGTGATAAATGCACAACTCAGTGATTATACCAAATGCCACTGATTGTACAAGTTAGATAAATTATATAGTTTATGAACAAAAAATAATAATAGGGTGGGTTGGGGAAAAATACACCAAATTTAAGTTACAGACTCTAGTTAGTAGTAATACTTTGACAATGCTCTTTCATAATTTGTTACAAATGTTTCACAACAATGCAAGGTATTGGTGATGGGGTGATGTATGGGAGCCCTGTATGATGTTATGCATGTTTGTTTTGTAAGTTCACAATTTTACTATATACTTATTGTTTATGTATGTTCATGTATGAACAATATACTTCAATATTTTTTTTAATAAAAAGAAACTGAGCTGAGTTGTAGTCCCAAACCTATTCCCACACCACTGGTTAACTCATTGTGTCCCTTTCCCTCTCTGGGCCTCAGTTCCCCAATTAGTAAGATAATCAACTTCCACCAAATGACCTTTGAAGTTCCCTTCTAGTGTAAAGTTACACCATAAAAATAGCTCCCCTCTCAGGGGTGTTGAATCTGACCCAGGTACTCTACTGGTCCTTTTTCTCATTCAATCCTTATACCTGCCTACAGAGTTATGGCTATCATTGTTAGCACTTTACACATGAGAAAACCAAGGCTCAAAGTGGTGACTGAGCCAGAAAGCAGAAGAATGCTGTTGGCATTAAAAACCACTGTCCTTCAGGGGAGCAGGTGTAGCTCAGTGGTTGAACCACTGCTTCCCATGTATGAGGTCCCAGGCTCAATCCCTAGTACCTCCTTTAAAAAAATTGCATGTCTAAAATAAAATTTTAAAAAATCATTATCTTTCAATGCTATTTCATAGTTTGTAACAAATGTTTCACAACAATGCAAGGTGTTGGTGGTGGGGAGATGTATGGCAGCCCTGTATGATGATATGCAGGTTTGTTTTGTAAATTCACAAATTTTACCTTACTATGTATTGTTTAATTATGAATGATATACTTCAATAAAATTTTATTTAAAAAAATTTTTCCCTTTATCCTGAGATTGTGTCCTTCCAGCTTTGGGGATTTAAGAAATGGTAGTGAATGATGAACAGGTTCTGGAAATAGATAGTGATGGTGGTTATGCAACATTGTGGAGGTACTTAAAGCCATTGAACACTTAAAAATGGTTAAAGTGGTCAATTGTATGTTACATATATTTTACAATTTTTAAAAATGGGGAAAAATAAAAAGAAATGATGGTGATATTTTTTATGTCCTTTCAGGAAAAAATAAGAATTTGGCAATCTATGCCAGTCTCCAAATTTATTTGAAAATTTTACTGATGCATAAAACCCTAAAGTCTTGGAACCACATAAACTATGTATAGTACATGAAAGAGTTTTTAATTATTTTGAAGTTTCTACCATGTTCTAATAGCTAGAAAATATGCTTATTAAAAATTTATTTTCTTAAGCAGCTCTGAAAAATTCAAATACCTTCCCCAGATCTAGTTGAACTGGTTTTCTGTTAACCTAATCTTAGTAGTTTACTCTTTGTTCTTAGTTCCGAGAAGGGCAATAACCAGACCTTCCCAGTTTTACTCCCAGGAAAGTCAGGAATAAGATAACATCTCAGCAAAACCACAGAACAGTGCCAGGAGCACCTTATAGACCAGGAAATCTGTAAATTCCCTCAGGGACAAAAGGCTGTGAACCCGGACACGAAGCAGAAGTTTTGCATATAGGAGATAACACTGGATTAAGAAATTTGCCCACATCTCCCTCAAGAGATCCTGTAAAGAAAATTCCAGAGTCATCACCAACATGGCAGGAATGCATCACACAGTCATCACCTGGTCTTCAACCCCTATTCCCCCTATAAAAACCGTAGCCCCCCTTCTCACTTTGAACTGGTTTGGGGGAAGATCCCCCCAGTTTCTTTCTTGTGCACTTGTAATAAATCACCTTCTCACTGAGAGATGTGTTTCTTCTTTGTAATGCTGTATTTCTCCTTTGTAGCGCCGGATCGGGCAGGCCTTTCTATTGGAAATAGCCATGCTTATGGTAACAAACTCTGGCGAGCCAACCAGGAGCCATGCATGTTCTGGGACATAGGCCCTCATCAGCTGCAGGGCTTCCCTGGATCACTCAGCTCCATGTCTAGCACCTGCCCAGGGATTTCCCTGGAGAACTGAGGCTGGAGGTTCTAGGTGAGGTTTCTGCAGTGGGCGGACGCTGGGTGCTTTGTATGAAGGTGATTCTAAAGCTGAGTCTTTCCCTGTGTTAGGTAAGTGTGTAAAAGTCTCTCTTCTGTTCACTTTGTCAATCTGCTTGTTCAGAGGAGGCCATTGAATTGACTTTGTTGGTCTACTCGTATTGAGGGGACTGTTGAATTTTGAGTTGATCTGACCTCGTGAATACAGACCTGGTGGGTTTGAGTTCCATTATCCATGATCTCATATTTGGGGTTCCCCTGTTGATATTGGAATTGCATTTTTTTTATTTAAAGCTGGGAGAACTTGTTGATTTCAAGGAGCTCCTGTTCATCACTTCTGTTTGTGTTGCCTAGCCATGGGAAACTCTCAAAATGTGCCGGGTATGTCTCTTTTGGGTTGTATATTAGATAACTGGTCTAAATTCGGAGGGAACCCCTGAAGAAAAAGAAAATGATTTTCCATTGCAACATTCCCGGACCACAGTATAAACTGGATGACAATGAAAAGCAAACCTAAAAATGAGTCTTTAGATTTCAATACTATCTTGCAATTGGATTTGTTTGCTAAAATAACTCACAAATAGAATTAGTTTAACTACTGGAGAAGTGGAAAAACCCAGTAACATTAATGTTCTTTGTTTTGTTTACATGTTCATTCTAATTGGATCTGGATAACTACATTAATAAAATTGGTGCTGTTAAAGTTTAGTAATTTTTGAACTGGACAACTCTAAAGAAGGAAAAGAGGGGAAAAAATAGAAAAATTCTAGTGACTTTTGTAAGCCTGCAGTTTAATCATGGCTTAGCCCTGATAGCAACCAGCACCCCTGCCAACTTGCTTCCAGAAAACTGTTTCAGAAATGTGTCCTTGTAACTGTTTCATAATATATCTCACTGAAATACTGATAAAAGAGTAAACTAAAGATCCCTATGAGCTATCAATGTTCTAGTATTGCATGCTACTGAGTATTTAAAATGAAGAAAAGTTATGTTTGCATATAACCAAATTGAATATTACTCTGATAAGTTTGTTTAATCTTGATGGTAATCGTATGTTGTAAGAAGTTTTCTTGGAGACAGGTACCAAAATCAGTTTTGTAACTCAAGTATGTAAGGTATACAGAATGTTTTTCTTTATTAAGGAAAAAGAAAGTAACTTTGTCCTAAGATAAAATAGTTATTTAAGAAGGAGGAAAATAGCTGCAATATGGTTCTGTAAAGAAAAATCCCTCAGCTTTCCTTACAGGCCAAATTGAGAAAAACCTGTACTTCAAAGGACAAAAGGCACTGTTAAGTATATACATTTATGAAAATTAATGTTATCAATATATTCATATTTTAATTCACAAGGGGAAAATCTATTGCAAAACTAAAAAAATTAAAAAACAAAAGAAAAAAGATAAAAACAAAGAAGTTAAAAAAACAAAAAAATATATTACAAAATGGAAATCTCATAATATTTGTGTAAACTGGAAAAGTTTAAATGGGATCTTATTTTGACAATGTTTTAAGTTTTAGTCACATTTTATTTTGATGAGAATTTTATCAAAGTGTTAAAAACAGCTTTCAGTATTGAATCAATAGCTTCCTCCTGAACTTCGAGTCTGTCTGTTAAGTGTACTCCTGAAGAGTAATCCAGAATAAATAGGTGTCAAATGTCTGCCTGTCTAAACTGCTAAATTAGTGTTGAACTGCATTTATACTGCTCAAGTATTCCTAACTGGTTGCTGGTTACTGATAAAAGTATTTACAAGAACAAGCTTGCATATTACAGGCAACACTGATCCCAGAGGAAATCTTAAAAGCAGTAAAAACCAGAGCTGTGAAATGATGGAAAGCTTGGAAACAGCCATGTGAAAGGAGTGAAAATTAGGAGTCAAATTAGTAAGTTTTATGTTCTGTTGGTGTGTCTAAATCTTCTTGTGTTTGTTTGTTCGGTGTATATTTTCAGACCTTCAGATGGTAATATCAAATTAACAAATGAAAATTCCTAAAACAATTCTATTCACATTGCTAAAAATTAAATAAGCACTTATATAGGTAAATGAATACGCCTGGAGCACAAATTAGAAAAGTCATATAAAATCTGACTAGAGAAACTATTTAAAGGGAAAAAACTTAAAAAGTTTTTCCTGAATTCTTCCATAATCTTTCTATTAGCTATCCTACCCTCAGGCTCGTCTCCTACTTGACTGAATTCCAGTGACTCATTAAAACCAGTGTTACTGGAATAATGAAAATGCTCTAAAAATGATTGAAGTGATGAATGCACAATTATGTAATTATACGGAATGCCATTGATTGTACATTTTGAGTGGATTTGTGCTTATTGATATGCATCAATAAAATTGATTTGTTTTTAAAAAAGGTTTAGGAAACTATGGGGGATGGGCTAGATGTGGAAAGAGGAGAGATGTGAGTTTAGCTTAGAAATAAATAAATACATCTTTTTAAAAAGTCTTTAAGATGATGAAAGTTGTCAGTTTTTGGTTAATGAAATTGTTACAAATGTCTTTTTAAAAAATAATTGTTTTCCTAAAATTGAAATGACTAGTTTTTCACAGAACAGAATGAGGGATATAAGGCAAGATTTAAATGGGTATGAAAAAAGTACAAGGTTTGTGAAAGCTTGTTTAAGGGAGTGGGTTTTGTCCTAAGATAAGACAGCTGGTTTTCATAAAATCAGGGTGGAAATATGTAGGACAAGGCTTGAATGCATATGGAAAGTTGTAGAAGGGCTAGTGGAAGTTAATTTTGCTTATTGCTGACTGTAATTCAATAAGCTTATTTAAAGGTAAATTTGCCTTGAGATGAAGTAGCTAGTCTTTGTGGTTATGAATGGTTATGGGAAGTTTGTAAAAGCATTTTCCAAACTGAAAAACTACAATGTGACTGATTCCTGGAAATCATTATTAAGCAGAAACCTAGGAGTTGATATTGATAACAAAAAGTAACTTTATAGCAGAAAAAAACTATTGGATGCTACTTCAATCTGTTATGATCTATGCTAAGATTTGTTTACCAGATGGTGTACTGATGCAAAACTACATTTTGACTTTCTCTTTTAAAGTAACAGTTTTCTTAAATGGTTGGTCATTTTGAGTGAAAGGATATAAAAGTCTTTTTGATATAATCAATGTATATATAAAGAACAAAGAATCTGTACCTTATCAGAATGGCTTCATCATATCCTTTATCGTTTTAAAAAAATACAGAGCCACTGCTATTTTAGAAGTTGTATTTTCCAAACTATTTTACTAACTTATTTGTCACTGTGATAGAGGCCTGTTTAAATATAATGTTCAGACCTGACAACCTTTAATATTCTATTAAAACCCTTAAGGATATCTTTAATTGCAAACTGTTAGAAAAGAATTTGTTCTTTTACCTTATAAAAAAAGTGAGGTGCTGAAATATATGTACTTAATATGTGTAAAAATCCATGTTATATTTACCACTCTGAAGTTTTAAGGAATCACCCATGTTGTTAAAAGTAATATATTCTTAAGGTGGGGGGGTATTAATGTTCCAATAAACGTGGAGTTTATTAAGGTGGTAGTAGCGAAAAGATAATCTTGATTCCATTGGGAATCTTAAGTTTTCGTAAATTTACTAGAAAAATAGTTTTCTTCCAGTACTGCTGAAGTTTCTTTGTGGTAAACAGTATCTTTTTAAAAGAGAAAGCATAAAGAAGAAATTAAATGTGTAATTTACTTATATATTTGGGGATTGTATAAAAAAATTCTTAAAGACTTTAAAAGTTCTCACTGTCTATTCTATCCTAATATTTACCAGTGTGGTGATATTGTTGGTTATATTAATAGTTTTAGTTATTCTTATAAAAACAACCAAAAAAGATCTCTTATCACTTATACTATTTTGTTCTGATACTTCTCTAAAAGAGCATGTGCACTCTGTTATAAACAAAAAGGGAACTTAAAGGAAAAGCTAGCAAAAATGTTTGTTATGTTTTGCCTGTTGATTAACATAACTTTGGTAAAAGAGTAAAAGTAAAATGAAACAAAACTTCTACTATAAGTTGTAGTTAATGATCTCTAGAAATAGCTTTATTTAAGGAAATTAGGGCCTAGATTGTAAGCTCTTGTCCCAGTCACATTTATTTCTGAGCTCTGAGCTCTGACTGGTATTTCTAAATCCTGAGATACTTTGCTCTTTGTATAACTTAATAGCTCCCTAGAATTTTTAACAACCTGTATGACACCTGGAACCCAGAGTTAAAGTTAGCCAGCTCTAAAAGTGATAAAGAAGCAGCCCTATGGCTACCCACACACAAAAAAGAGTGATCAACAGTAAACAGTGCCTCAAAAAGCGGGGCTCCTAAGGGCTCTAGAGACATCCAGAACCTATAAGTAGGGCAGACAGCTCAGGATTCAGCACCCTGTCAGTGGACCTTACTTTGGAATTTGTGCTCCCCAGTGTAAGAGTTAGACTCATTTATAGGTTCTCTACATCTGGCTCTTCTGCCCCTTTTATTTGAACCTATAATTAGCACTATACTTGATAAATATATGTCCCAGAAACTTAAATCTTTAATCTGTCCGTGTGCCAGTTGAGCCCTGAATTTCAACAGAGTTGCAACACCTACTCTTCAGTTCTTTGGACTCACCTAGACAACAAACAAGTAGAGATGATGATAGGTAACACCCATATCAAGGAACAGAGAGTGTCTGCAACTACAAGCAAGATAGTTCCATCCATCTGCCCCATGGGATCTTAGTCCCTCTCAATTAGAAACAGAGCAGGCATCACCATCCCAAAATCCTCAAGACTGGGGAATGAACAATGGCCTAAAGTAGACTTATTATTATTCTATTATAAACTTATTATTATCCTAGCAATGGAAGAACTCTTAGCATTGATATAAAAGCAGTGGGATGAGAGAGGGAAGAATTGGTGTAATATGGGGGCATTTTCATTGGAGTGTCCTGCATGATATAGCAGTGACAGATACAGGCCATTGTATATTTTGCCATAACCTACAAAATTGTGCAAGACAGAGTGTAATCTATAATGTGAACTGTAGTCCACGGTTAGCAGCAATGCTTCAATATGTGTTCATCAATTGTAACAAATGTACCACACTAATGAGGGATGTTGTTGATGTGACAAAGTGTGGGAGGAGGAGGGAGTGGGACATATGGGAATCCCTTATATTTTTACGTAACATTTATATAATCTAAAGTTTCTTTAAAAATAAAAAAAAGTGATTAATTAAATATATATATATATAAAATAGTGGACATAGAGGAGCTGGACAGGGTGGTGCCTGGCTAAGGCATTAGGCATCCCTATTAAATATTCTGACTTAGTTCATTTCATACCAGATTGTAAGGCCTGTTCTCAGCTTCAGCCATAAATAGTATCTTACAGCAGTGGACATATCCATAAAGCCACACACTAAGGGGATGGACTTCAGTGTTGTTGAACTCTCTTGTGCATTTAAACCAGGCCCTGGTGCCATGCACGGAGTCTCTCCATTTGAGTTACTGGCTAGATTGGTCACTACAACCCCCAAAACAATAAAGGTATCTGCCACATCTCCTGGTCATGCTCCTGAAGTAGATAGAAATACTTTGCTGCTTCAGACTTCTGTGGCTCTGCATGCCAATGACAGCTCTAGATTTACGATGGACATTGCCTCCAGACCGGCTCTGTTCATATTGCCAGAGGGCAGCTCTCCAGGACCACAGTACTGCAGAATGCTGGCTGTGTGAGGATATACCAAGTAGGCCAATAATTGCCAGAGTAATGTGAGTAGAACATAAACAAATACAATTGGCATTATGGCCTGCTCCCATGGAGGGACAACATGTATAGTATTGCAAACCTGAAGCTTAGATATATTAACTGCTGCTGAAAGAAAACCTTGTGCATTGATTAGTATTAAGTACTGTACTAGATGAATATGAAAATATCTCCTCTATACTGGATCATATGCAAAGTGATATTGAACATGTTGAAAATTTTGGAAAACTTGGTTCATTTCCTGAGAGGTTGATGAACTTGCCTATGAGATGGAGAATTGCCCTTTTCAGTATTGCCTTTATTCTCCTTGCCATAAGCTTGTCTTGCTGCTGTCTAAACTATAGTTTCAGAGGCACATTCCAAGAGGCCTGATTCAAATCAAAGCTCCGCTTCTAGTACTAGCTGGGTCACCTAAACAAGTCAAATAACCTCTCTGAGCATCTGTTTCCTCATCTGTAAAGTGGGGCCAATAAGAGTGCCTACCTCACATAATGCACTTAGTCTAGAGCTTGGCACTTAGAAAACACTCAGTGCACATGAATTATTATTATTATTATTATTTACTTGGGGGCAGAACCACAGGAATTATCCACAGGCTATGTAGAGCTGCCTGAAGAGCACTCTGAGGAACAAGAGTGGGTGGTTAATTTTGACCTGGCAGGGATTTTCTTTTATCTCTGGAGCCACCAACTTCTAGCAGGAAGGAGTACTTGTATTCAGTCCCACCAGATACAGGGCCTCAGTTAAATGACTTTAAAAAGAGGGACATGACTTCCACTCCACAGAACAGTGGTGCTCGGACTGTGATCAGGATCAGGATCACCTGGGGGAACGTGTAGCCATACAAAGGCTCAGACCCTACACTGCTTCAATGAATCTGGGTCTCTGTCGTCTTTATCTCCCCCAGGAGATTTTCATACACCCCAAGTTTCAGAATTGCCATAAAAGAATGAAAGAAATAAGGTTCCCTGATCATGCTAAAGGGTCATAAGAGATTATCATTATTCAAATCCCATTTTCTCCACCTTCTGTGGAGATGTCAAGGGGGCAGGCTGTCATCGCACAAGTCACATGCGCTCCCTCTCCAGCATGTGACGGCAGTCAGCAGGGGTAAGAGGCACAGGCATCACGGAAGACCCCACCTAAGCCCCTGGGCCCTGCTCCTTCAGGACTCATCTACACTCTAGTCCCCATTTCACGAAGGGGAAGACTGAGGCCCAAAGAGGGGAAATATCTTTCCCAGGGTAGCAAGCTCATGGTGGAACCATGAGTCCAGGGCTCTGGATGCCTGTACTAGTGTTAAAAGGGCTTATTTTGGGGCCTCCTCCCCCGTTAAGCCCTCTCAACTGCTGACAGTAGGTACAACTCAGGGGTCTGTAGGCAGGGACTTTCCTTCTAGCCCATGAGATCTGGAAAGTGCCCCAGCTAATCAGAGATGTTCCAGCAGCCCTTTTCCAGAAGGTTTGAAGATTAGCTCAGGGTTCTAGTCACTACCTGGAGAGGAAAGCAAGAAGTAGCCTCAAATCTAAGAAGCTTAAGCTCCTTGACTGATCTTATTGCCTGAGCAGAGATCTGAGGTTAGAATTGATTTATGGAATCGGGGAGTTGTGAATGAATAGGTTGCAGGGTGCAGGAATACTGGCTCGGGATGGTGCAGCTTCTGCCACACATATGAATAGACAATGTTTCTCTAACTACATATGAATAGACAATGTTTCTCTAACTACATAGCAAGTTTTTCAGTTGATTCAGGACAAGAAACTTGAGTGGAACTAGGACTCACACCTAGGAGGCAACACTGAGGTCAATCCTGCGGGCTTCAGATGTGGAAAGGCCTGGCTAGGGTAGATTCTGCTTGGCTGAACACTGGCTGTGACCTTGGGCAAGCCACTCTTTACATCTCTAAGCCTCAGTTTCCAAATCTGTAAAACAAATAACAATGCTCCCCAAAGAAGCAGCCAGGCTTTGTGGGGCCTGAAGCTTATTCTGTGGGGGTAGGGGGGCTAGTGGTGGGAGTGGAGAAGGCACTTTTCAAGAAAAAAGAATACAAAATTACACTTATTCCCTATCAGTGCCAACTTCGTACATTTTGTAGCATGGCAATAAAATATAACTTTTACACTGAGAAAAAAAAAAAAAAAAAAT
>JAQZBX010063327.1:0-16713 GCA_029593785.1 Cabassous unicinctus | reverse complement strand
TTTGAGTGTAATAAATGTAACAATTGATGCAGGGTCAAGAGAACCACATACTCTTGGGATGCGTAAATGTCCCAGTAAGTTGTACCTCTCTTCTTTTTTCTCCAGTGACATTCATGAATTTATTGTTAAAATAGAAGGAAATGTTTACTGATTCCTGTGCTAGTTATATAGATTTATGTAATATCATGCAGATTTTCTATGAATACTCAGGGAAGGTTTCTTCAAAAAGAAAAAATATATAAAACAGCAGGATCAAGAAAGCTTAATGCAACATTAGAAAGGTCTAGAACATCCAGGTCCAGCCCAGTGACTTCTAAGTCACACAGGACCAACACCCTCTCAGAAACACAAACGAGGATGCATGGGAGATATTTGGTGTCAGGCAAGCAAGAGTCTTATTTGAAAAGGGAACTTTTAGGACTCTCTAGGCATTCAGCCAAAACCAGGAAGTGTGAAAGTGTGAGCAGCTTCAGTAAAGAGAAACCTAGAAAGCCTAAGAGAAACCAGGTGTCTAACATCAATGTGCACATTTTCTAATGTTTTATATATATATATATACACACACGCACACACACACACACTCACATATGTGTGTGTGTATAGGAGGATATTTGCAGATGTTTGCAATGCATATAGCATGTATGATATAGGATATATGTATATGTATATTAAAATGTTCAGAAGTTGTAATATTTCACACCGAAGCATGGTTTCATTACTAATTATATAGTATATTTCGTTCCAGATTTGCCAAGCTCAGCACCATGTTTCCAGTTAACCATGTAGAAAAGCACTGTGTTGCAACTGACCAGGTTAGGATAACACTGTACTTCCACAAATAAGAGGCAAATGCTTCTATTCTTGTAAATATGAGAGTATTTATTTGGTAAAGAGCTTTCTAGTCATAACTTCTCCAAACATGTCTTCATGGCCTTGCTCTCAGCCTGTATGCAATGGGATTAAGAGAAGAGACAAAACAGAAAAAAAAATCAGACTGAGTGAATTCAGGAAATAATGTAGACCCAGGGAATAATGGGTTTTTGGTGAAAAATGAAAGCAGTTGGGAGGAAATGTGCCATAATGGCCCTGTGTGGGTGGCAAGTGGAATAGGTTTCTGTCTGTCCTTCTTTAGAGGGAATCTTTCTGATAGTGGCGATGCTGTAGATTAAATTATAATGCAGATATAGCAGCAGAAATCCATTACTACACTAATGAGAAAAAGCTTAATTTCTCTAGGTATAAGCAATTAATTCCAATAAATATCTTGTAATAATAATAATAACTGGGTAAAATCAATGAACAATTTTTGAATTTCATTGATTCACAGTAATGTAAAACCAACCCCAAAGCAAAGCTCTAACACCAGCAACACAAAGTGCCTGCTTTCATAATGATTTCCCAGTGCAGGAGATGGCAAATGGCAGCAGAGCAGCCGATGAACATTGACATGAGCAGGTACAGCTCCACAGCTATTGAAAAAAGCACCACAGAAACCTTGGCAAAACATTCAGGGGATTACATGGCATTGCTGTGAGTCAAGGAGTTGAAAACAGCTTTGGATAAAATAGCAAAAAGGAGGCAATATGCAATTCTTAAATAAGAACTTATTATATAATGCAAAATATATTTTAAAATACTATTTTAAAAATTAAATTAGGATAAGAAATTTTAAACCAATTGAAAAAAATTCAGAGAACCTATATAAAACTATAAAATTGATATTGATTTATATTTGACTTAATAGAGCAAAGAGCATCCATTCACTAGACACTAAGAATTTAATTGCAAGGTATTGTGATATTAATATCCATCTAGAAGGAAAATATATGGACATCAATTTTATTCCACATATAATTCATCTTAAATGGGCTAAAACATGAATTTTAAAATGTCATTAAATAAGTATAACTAAAGAGATTGAGCAAAAATTGTATCGTATATGATGGGAATGTATTAATATCAATCCTAAATAAAGATATCTTACAAATGAACAGGCAGACAAATATGTAAACAGCCATATAAAAAAGAAACATCATCAATATGCATAGGAATATAAGATTCACTGAGAATAACTCCTTTTTCAGTAAAAGTCAAACTCAGTTTACAGGAACATCAAAAATTAAACAAGAATGCACACCTTTTATGCCTATGATACTGGAAAAAAATTAAAGCATCTGTCACTAACTGCTATTAGAAATATTTGGAAAAGGATACTTGTGCACATTTGTTATTATTTTTATGATATAATAGGCTTTTTGTTATGAATTGCTTTATTTCAGCAATGCAAAGTCATATAAATCTAGTTCCAGTAGCTCTATTCCTGATTATCTATCAAACTGAAGTAAAATCCTCAATATTTTCAGATGGATACGTGGCAATGCTAATTACAGATTCATTCAATACCAAAGGAATGCCTAGAAAGTCTCCATAAATATAGAGGTAATATCTCATGAGATACTAGGGAGATGATCAGAATTTGAGGGTCTTTCTAGGCAACTAGAAGAAATTTGGATTTAAATGTGTAGACATATCATCTGGCTTAGAATTAAATGCTGGTAGAAATGGATATGTTCTCACACTGTCAGATTCTATGTATATCTGGAAGTTAAAGTCAAGAAGATTTGCCAAAATGGGTATGAGAGTAATGGGGCACCTGAGGGGGAAGCCAAATGGCTCCAGTTTGCAGGTGAGGTGGAGGACTGCAGATACCTTTGATGTGGGCATCATGCCTCTCTCACCCCTAAAGGGAAGCCAATGTTGAGGGAGCCTCTGGAGAACAGCCTGCTGTGCAAAACTCACCCACTATAAGCTTCCCCAGGTCCACCAGCCTTGAGAAGCTTATCAGAGCACCAAGCCTGAAAATAACCCCATCTATATCCACAGAGCCCTGCATACTCACTTTTCTACCATATTTCTTAATCATTCGTGAGTACTGAAAATCTTTTTGCACAGTAGGTAATTCTCCAGAGGCTGCCTCACTTTTGGCTTCCCTGTAAGGATGAGAGAAGCATAATGTCCATATCAAATGGATCAGCAGTTCCCCCCTCAGGTCCCCTCTTTCTCTCACACCCACTTTTGCAAATGCATGTGACTTCAACTTCAAAATAGACATAGAACCTGAGAGTGTAAAAGATTTTCACTCCTAAGAGCATTTAAACCTAAGCCAGAGGGTATGTCTCACTGTTAAAGCCAAATTTCTTCTAGTTGCTTAGAAAGACCCTCAAATTCTGGCCCTCCCCCTGTTCTCCCATGAGACATCATGTCCATGTTCTCTGGAGACTTTCCAGGCATCCCTTTGCTATTTAAAGGCTCTGTAATTAGCATATTCACACATCCATCAGAAAATACGGGGGCTTTCACTTCAGTCTGTTAGGTAACCAGGAATGGGATTACTGGCATTAGAATTATATGTATTTGCATTGTTGAAATAAAACAAAACACACAATAAATACTATTATTTCAAAAATTAACAAAAATGTGAACAAGTGCCCTTTTCCCCATATCTGTAATAGCAATTAGTGACAGATTATTTCAAATTTTTTTCAGTGTCATAGGGATGAATAACCCCATTGTTATTTAATTTTGATATTCCTGTGCACTGAATTTTAATTTTTAGTTGGAAAGATTGTATCCTCTGTGAATTGTACATTCCTATGCATGTTGATGATGTTTCTATTTCATAGAGTTGTTTTATATTGGTTTTCCTGTCCATTTGTAAGAAATCTTTATTTAGGATTGATATTAATGTTTTCCCATCATATGTGTAACAATATTTCCCCAATCTCTTTGGTTACACTTATTTAACAAAAAATTAAAATTTATATTATTAAACCATTTAATATGAGTTATGTGAGAAGATTTCGATCCATATATTTTCCTTCCAAGTGAATTTATCCCAGTAATTAAATTCTTACCTTGTCTATGAATTGATATTTGTGCTCTATTAAATCAACATATGAATCAATAACAATTTTTGAGCTTTGTTATATTTCTATTATATTTTTCATATCATTTTAAATTTCCTAAATTAATTTGATTTTTTGAAAAGTTTTTAATATATTTTGCCTAATAAAATAATACTTTCTTTATGTTTTGTTCATTGTCTCATTTCTTCCATTGTATCCAAGACCATTTTCAAATCCTTGACTCACAGCAATGCCATCTAATTCCCTATAGGTTTTGCCCAGGTCTTTCTGGTGCTTTTATCAGTAACTACTGGTCTGTACCTCCTCACACCAATGTTCATTGCTGCTATTCTGCCATTTTCTATTCCTGCACTGTGAAATTATTAGGAAATGGGCATATTGTGTTGATGGTATTTGAGCCTTGCTTTGGGGTGCTTGATGTCATACATATATAAAGAAGGCATCTTTTCTTTATCTTACTGTGGAGCCAATTGAATTCAACAATTGTTCATTGATTTTACCCAGTTATTATTGCAAGCTGTAGCTTGTAACTAATGCTTGTAATTGCAGATATTATGCTTATTTTCATTAGTGTAGTAATGGATTTCTGCTGCCATATCTTCATTATAATTTAATGTATCCATATAATTGCTGCTATCACAAAGAATCCCTCTGAAGAAGGACAGACAGAAACTTATTCCACTTGCCTCCCACACAGGGGGCCATTGTTGTGCTTTTCTCCCAAATGTTTCCATAATTTACTAAAAACCCATTTTAGGTTCTACATTATTCCGTGATTTCACTCAATGTGATTTCTGTTTTGTTTTGTCACTTCTCTTAATCCCATCATTTACAGCCTGAGAGCAAGGCCAGGAAGACAGTTTTGGAGACTTTATGACTAGAAAGCTCTTTACCAAATAAAATACTCTTATATTTACAAGAATAGAAATATTTTCCTCTTATTATTTGTGGAAGTACAGGGTTAGCCTAAGCTGGTCAGTTGCAAAACCGTGCTTTTCTACATGGCTAACTGGAAACATGGTGTTGACCCTTGGCTAATGTGAAATGAAATATACTAAATAGTAATGAAGACTTATTTGGGTCTGAAACATTAGAGCCTCTGAGTTCTTTTATATACCTTACTTATACTTTTATCAAGTATCAAACATCCTATATCCATTAGCTATATCTGCATATATCTTCCCATACACACACATAAATGCATATATATATGCATATATATAAATATGCAATCTTTTTATTGCACTTAAGTTTCAATTTTATCACATTATCAAAATTTTATGTTAAAATATTATGCCTTGGCATATATAATTTTTTAAAACATGACTATAACAACTGTTGGTATGAGTATGAAGCAGATCAGATTTCTTCCCAAAGTGTTAGAGTGTTGAAGTCACTAATTTCAACTCTCAACCTTTTTCACAGTTAAGATCTGATAGCACACTTTGGATCTTCAACCAAAACACACACACACACACACACACACACACACAAATATTTTTCAAGAACGAACAATGAATATGTGTCCAGAACTTACAGGCCAAACATTTGAATCACGTTTTGTGTGCCCAAGCACAAAAGGGCATTTTTATTTTTACCTTTATCATTTTTGATGAATAATAAAAGCAGAATGGCCTGTTTTAATGTAATCATTTGTTTATCACAATTCTGGCTGGAAAATAAACATGCATAGGTAAAAATTGTTTTAGAACAATAATGTATTAATATTTCTCCCAAAGTATCATGGTTTTAGATTTTTTAAAATTGCTTGCTTGTTTTTAGTAAGTCACACATTCTTTCTTGCAAGCTTGCTAGTAAAGCAGTGCTTCTTTTATTGTCTCTTTTCTCTCTCTCTCTCTCTTTTTTTTTTTTGGTTCCAAAAACAGTCATAAGGAGACAACTGTGTGTAAAAATTTTTCATTACCTGCATGGAAATCTATACAAATGCCCAATGGGAAAGATGAAAAGAATGTAGAGAATTGGAATTTAAGAAATAAAGAATCCTCTCCTTTTAGACTATGCACTCTCTGTAGAAAGTTGGGGAATGATTTGTTCTGGGATGGGCATTGCCCAGAAGCCCAGGTGGGTGACCAAACAAGAGGTTACCATTGAGCCTCAGCACAGCAATTGGTGACCATGGCCAGAGGAATTCTCCTGGTATCAGATGGTGCCATGCTGCTTAGATAGTCTAAGGCTGGGCTTGATGCTCAAAAGTTCACCAGGTTCATTTAATTTTGTTTGTTATGGGAGACTCATGCTGGACAAACATGAGTTAATATTTCAAAGAGGCTTCTACAAAGAATCTGCATGAGTATATTCAGTATAAAGCCAAAATATTCTCAATGAATAATAATTGACTAAGATCATCAGCAGTTTTGACTGCCTATTGCAAGCACATACATTACTGAGGTAATCCTTGCAACATCACTGTGAATGCCTCTTTTAAAAGATTAAAGAGGGTAGGTATCTTTACCTTATTTATCATAGTAAAATGACAGGCTGAAAATAAGGGACAATCCACACAAATTTGACTATCATACTGAGTCTTCAAATTACATGCTTAGGAATTGCTTAGTAGAGAGAATAAAAATAGAGCAGCAAATGGTTTAGTCTAATGCCAACTTCTCACTTGGTTACTGATATGCCCTATATTATAAGAGATTATTAGTCAAAATTAACCTTACTATGTTATCACATTTTGTTAAAAAAGAGGGATGTTTATATTAATTCATTGTAATAAGAAGACTAACATTGAAAAAATGTTTTTCAGAATTCAGGAAAATATTTCCTGCTTTTCTTTAAGATTTCTGCAAAAGATAGCAATTTTAAAAATCTCAGTATAGGAACGCAAGATAGCATTGGTTTAAGTGGATGCTCACCATCTCTGTCACAAAAGACAGCTGACTGGGGACAGGATCTACCCAAGTGAGCTGTTCTGGGAGCCCATGGAGTGGGACACTTTGGGGCATTGATCTGGAGGGAGCTGGACAGGGAAATAGATTGCTCAAGATAAAACTGTGAGTTTTTAGCCCTGTTCCTGGAAAACATGGATGGTTAAGCCCCACCCTCAGGGCAGGGGCCAGGGTGAGCCCCAACTCCCACCAGCCACCCAGCAGGAGGGAGCATTCTCTGAAAGTGGGAGGGTTCTGGCAAAGGGCGTAGAGGGGTTTCCTTTTGGTGGGTTTGGTTGCCTGGACCCCTTTAGAGCTTTGGGGAGCACACCAGCTGACTCAAAGTGGCACCAGGCTGAGGGGAGAGGCGAAACTGCTGAGGAAGCCTAATTTACCTAACCACCCTGGGATACAGAGGCTTGGCTTGAGAGAGGGCAGAGTCAGCCAATTCAATAGTTCACGCTGAGGACTATCAGAATTTCAATTCCCCTAAGGGAGTCAGGCAGTGTGAAGTGCTTAATAAGTTTTCAAGAGCCTATTTAGGGTCCCCGGGGAGGAAGGTGTGGTCTAGAAAAGGCTTGAAAATCATTTCGGGGCTGTGTACTCAGTCATCAGGGTCCCATCTGAATTTCAAAAGGGAACTCAACCTGACAAGGAGAGTGGAGGGGGGATCTGCTCATACAGCTTGCTGAATCCTGCTGCCAAAGGAGAGTGAAACCTGCCCAGGGGAAAGTGACTGAATAGCTTTCTGAAGAGCTAACTGACCCAATTAGAAAGTAGACCAGTGGAGGAATTTCTGCCTTGAATATATCAGATCCCCAGTTCAATTCCTGACTCCTATAAGGATAGTGATCCAGTATCTAACATCCAACTGACACCTTAGGACAGGGAAAACATAGACTTTATTTTTGTACTAGCTTATTTTGGGTCCCTTATTTCCGCCCCCCTCCAAAAAAGAAGTTACTAAGAAAAAAGAGAATTTAACTTAGTTTACTCACTAAAACCCACCTCAAAACCTGCAGAGAGAAGCCTGCAGGGTAATGGATCGATGAATGCAGGCAGCCTGAGAGGCTCCACAAAGGTCCAAGGAACGCTGTTCTTTCTTAGCTTTGTTTGACTGCTTGCTTGTGTGTTTTCGGGGATTTTTTTTGTTTTTGTTTTTTTGTTTTGTTTTGTTTCTTGTTTTTTTCCTCTTCCCTCAAGTCCCCCGCCCTTTTTTAAAATGAGGTGCTGCTAGCTTGTTTCTTCTTTGCTGTGCTTCTTCTTCCTTGATTTCCCATTTTCTCTGTATACAGATTTTGTCTACGAACGCTACATCTTTTTCTTTCCTTCATCTTTCTTTCTTGTGCTTTCTGCTGTGTTTCTTATATTGCACCTTTTTTATTAGTCCTCCACTTTACTGGTTTTGATTTCTATCTTGTCTTTTCTGTTTTCTTTTTTTAATTAACTTTTTTTCTTTCTGCCCATTCTTTTCTCTTTCTCTTTCTCCTCATCATTCTGGCCTTTAAAATCATTCTATATATTTTTCTCTATTCAGTTTCCCATTTACTTGTACTTACTCCACTTTTTTATTCCTATTACTCTACACTGCTTACATGAGTTAAACATTCATTTTACTAAGTCTTATATGGCCCCTCTTATAACTTTTATTATTATTACTATTATCCTTATTCTTTTCTTACCTCTTTCGATTTCTCTGACCCAAATCTGTTTCCTTCAAGGGAACATAGAAAACAGCAAGGAAATAGAACAAGAACAAAGAGTCAATGAGAAAACTTAACACACACAAAAACCAGCAGCTAAACAAAACTCTAAAGCAGAAAGAGAAACTAACCAATTGAATAAACCCATCAAGATGAATGATGACCAGAGGGCAACAAAATTTTTCAAACCATACTAAGAAACAGGAAGACATAGACCAATCCAATGAACAAACTAAAAAACAGGAAGAGATGCAGAACATCGAACAACTAATCAGAGCTGTCCAAAGAAATATCCTGGACAAACTTCATGAAGTGAAGGAAGAGATTAAGGATATTAAGAAGACACTGGTAGAACATACTGAATAAATTGTAAGCATACATAAAAAGATAACGGATATGATGGTGATCAGTGGCACAATTCAAGAAATCAGAAAGACACTGGAATCACATAGCAGCAGATTTGAACAGGCAGAAGAAAGAACTAGTGATGTTGAAGACAGTACATCAAATAAAACAGATAGCAGAACAGATAGATAAAATATAGAAAAAATCCATCAGGGACTTAGGGATTTAAATGACAACACAAAATGCACAAACATGTGCATTATAGGCATGCCAGAGGGAGAAGAGAAGGGAAAGGAAACAGAAGGAGTGTTGAAGGATATAATGGCTGAAAATTTCCCAAACCTATTGAGGGAGATGGACGTACATGGCCAGGAATCACAGTGTACCCCAAACAGTATAAATCCTAATAGGCCTACTCCAAGACATATACTTGTCAAAATGTCCAATGCTCAAGACAAAGAGAAAATACTCAAGGCAGTAGGAGAAAAGAGAAGCATCACATACAAGAAAGCTTAATAAGAGTAAGTGCTGATTTCTCATCTGAAACTATGGAGGCAAGAAGACAGTGGTATGACATAGTCAAGGTACTCAAAGAAAAAAAATTCCAGCCATGAATTCTCTATCCAGTAAAGCTGGGATTCAAAAATTATGGAGAATTCAAAATATTAGCAGATAAACAGAAATTAAGAGAGTATGTCAATAGGAAACCTGGCCTTCAAGAAATGCTAAAGGAAGTTCTACAGGTTGAAAGGAAAAAACAGGACAGAGAGAGTTAAAAGAGTGTATTTTATTATCAGTATTGAAATGGGATGGTTTATCCATTCAGAAAATCAGATCCGAGCCAGTACTATGTGTGTCAGTCATATAGCTAGGAAGGGTTCAAATTCAGCAATGCAAAGACCATGTCTATTTCCACATCACCCATTGCCTAAGGTTATGCAAGGAATCAAACAATGGCTAGAATCTGGGCTAGAACTCAAATGTTTCCCTGGTGCCCCTGGACGGAGAGAGGAAGGTGACATTCTCTCTACCCTCTTTCTGCTACACAACCTTTAAAGCAACCATGACCCCCTTCATGACAACTGATAGGCAGAAGGGTGTTCCCCTCTTCCAGACAGTTTCCCAGCCACTGCCTTCTTCCCACCCACACACCCTCTCTTGTTATCTCCAGGTCCTAACTAATAAAGCTCATAACTGGCTGGCTTTTGTCTCTTTTATATATGCAAACAACTCAATCAGTTGCCAGTTTTGGTTTATGTAACTTAGCCCCCTGTAATCACATCCCCAGTTTTAGCAATTGTTAAGGAGGTTTGAAAAGTGGCTCTCTCATATTTAGCTTCTGAGACCCACCCTAGCCAAGCTGATCCCAGCCCCAGTGATGCTGCTTTTCTAGCCCACTCCAAATTATCTGTTACTGGAAATTATCCAAAATGTGAAACACAGTTCCCTCCTGCTCCTGGGTACTGTGCCCCCCCCGCCACCAGGGACAGTGCTTACCTTCCTTTCCTTATCCAGGTATTGTGCCTATCTCCACCTCTGAGTTATGTGCCTCCCATACTCCCCTCAGGTCAATGCCACCTTCCCTCTTTTACCTGGCTATGTTCTGTTTTCTCACCTTTTCTTTGTTTAATCCTTCCCCATTCAGTTCTCTATCAGAATTCCAGATTTCACAAGCCTCTACTTCAGGGGAGCCCAGGAAAGTGGTTAACAGAATAACTTTGGAGCTGATGGCCTAGGTTCCGATGAGGGATCTGTGATTTATTTGCCATGTGAACTCGTATAACTGCCTTAAAGAATTCTAAAGCTCATTTCTTTATCTGTAAATGGGGCAGTGTTTGGAAGACTCAGTAAGAAACAGGTTTTGAGGTAGGGGTGCAGGGATGGTCACTATTCTCATTATTTTTCTCCATCTCCCTCTGCCACTGCCCATCCCAGTTAGATGATGACTCTTGGCATGATAGTAAACCTCGAGCATCCTCTTATTCCCTTGGCTTAATAAGAAGGTGGAATCAGAACACAACAGAAGCCCTCTGCCTCTTTCCTCCTGGGCCCACACCAATCCTAACATTTCCATTTTGATTCCTCTTCATGCATCCCAAGACTTTAGCCTCCAAAACACACATTGTCCTAAGGTGCCCCTAATCATTTGACACTCCCCATTGTGAACCCTTTTTGAAATCTGAGGGAGAATGCTGGCCATAAGTTTTGGGTTGGGTTCCCCCAGAAGCAGACCTGGAATATTTGAGGGCTGGCAATTACCTACAACACAGGGAAGAGGGAGTAGAGAGTGGGTTAGAGAATGGAAGGAAAGCAATAAGGGATGCATTAAAGGACAGATTACCACTGAGGCCACTGGTGATATCTAGGAGACATTAGAGAACATAATTCTGAGCTCTCCTACCCATGGGGCAAGCTAGCTAGGGTCTGAATCCTCTGACTACTCATACATTATTGGCAGAAGGCTAGTTGCCTGGTATGCAGGCCGGGAAGAAGCCCTCAGGTGGACAGTCACAGGGACATGCCATTGGCCTGGATTTAGATGAGGTATGTGAGGGGATGTGGGTGAAGCATGAAGAGTGACTGCTAAAGTACATGATTAACAGGCCTTTCCAGGCTTTGTGTACATATGCTTTCTTAGCCACCATATCCCATGACCGAGAAGGAGGTCCTCATCTGATTCATTAGAACCCACATTTCTGAATGGATTAAAGTTACTAGGTAGCAGTATCACTGTTCTTCAAGGTCAGGATCCCACATCACCTTTCTATTGCACTTTCTCCCATGGCAGTAAGGTGGACAGATGTAGGCAGGACCTTCCTCTCCTTTCTCACCTCTTTAAAAAAAATACCCAGGAGACCAGAGACTGCAAGCTTGGCCCAATGAATCCCCATTTCTTGAACTTCTTTCCTTGTGGTCAGCCAAAAATGGGCCTATCTCAATATTCATTTCAAGGTAAGAGGTGCCACCTAATCTTTGAGCCTAAGCTAGAAACATCTATGCATGTGAATCTAAGAAGGCACTCAGGGTGGGAGAAGCATAACCCATACAGAGAGACTCAGAGTAGAGGGTAAGAAAGTGGTGAAAAATTGTGAACATAACTGTATATTGGGGTACTATGAAAATCACACCATCTCCATGGCCTTATCTCCTTGACTGGACTGTCTCAAGTTGTGTTGAGCCTTGGGATACCTTCAAGTGTGCTTTATATTCTAGCATTATATCCAGGATATATAAAGAATATTCTAGCTTTATATCCAGAATATATAAAGAAATTCTCCATCTCAACTACAAGAAGAAAAAGAACCCAATTAAAAATGTACAAAAGACTTGAATAGACATTTTTCTAAAGAAGAAATACAAATGGCAAAAAGTACATGAAAAGATGCTCAACATCACTAGCCATTAGGGAAATGCAAATCAAAACCACAATGAAATATCATTCCATATCTACTAAAATGACAGCTATTAAAAAAAAAGCAAAAACAGAAAACTACAAGTATTGGAAAGGATGTAGAGAAATAGAAACACATCCACTGCAGTGGTAATGTAGTAATGGTACAGCCAATGAGGAAGATGGTTTGGAGGTTTCTCAGGATGCCAAGTATAAAATTGCCATATAACCCAGTAATTTTTCTGCTAGGTATGTAACCAGGAGAATTGAAAGCAGGGATGCAAACAAACATTTGCACATCAATGTTCATAGTGGCATTATTCACAATTTCCCAAAGATGTAAATAGCACAAGTGTTAATCAACTGATGAATGGACAAGCAAAATGTGGGATATACATATGATGGAATATTAGTCAGCTATAAGAAGGAATGAAGTCATGATGCATGTGACAAAATGGATCAACCTTGAAGACATTATGCAGTGAGATAAACCAGGCACAAAAAGACAAATATTGTACAAACTCACTATTATGAGCTAAATATAATGAGTAAACTCATGGAGTTAATATCTAGAATATGGCTTATCAGAAGATACAATGAATATAAAAATAGGAAGCTGGTGTTTAATTTGTGCAAAATTTTTAATAAGCTTGATTGTAAATGTTTGGAAATGGATAGAGGTGAGGGTAGCACGTAGTTGACAGTGTAAGGAACAACTCTGAATTGTGCATAAGATTGTTGTTGAAAGGGGAAGTTTAGGATAATGTGTGTCACTAGAAGGAAACCTTAAGGATGAAATATGGGACTGTATAAGATAGTGAACCCTGCTGAGGATGATGAATGTTGTTAATAGTAGAAATATAAGAATGTACTTCCATGAACTAGAATAAATGTATGTCACCATTACAAGGTGTTAATAATAGGGTATTATATGGGGAAAATACACCTAATGCAAATGATGTACTACACTGAACAATAATATTTTAATATTCCTCCATCAATTGTAACAGAGATACCACACAAAAGCTAAGTGTCATTAGTAGGGGGGAATAAGGTGCATAGGGTTTTTCTTTTTGGAGTAATGAAAATATTCTAAAATGGTGGTGATGAAAGCCACTGTTTGTGCTATTTGAATAGATTGTATCCTGTGTGAGTAAACCTGCTAAAACAAAATTCTAGGATTCTGTGAGACCCATCATATGGAGAAGCACCGTGACTTTGGCATGGTCAGCAGTGGACCCTCTGCCCCTGAGCTCTGGGCTGCAGGGCTGCTCTTGTAGTAGGCAGCTGGGAATTAGCAAGGGCAAGGCAGACATCACATGGGCCTCACCTGCCAGGTACCCTTGCTGCTTCCTAGCACCCTTCCCTGTCTCTTTTCCTTCCCAGTTCACAGGCCAGGGCTCTGGGCCCAGTGGATGTTAATGGAATCTGGAGGGAACCAGTTGGAAGGGAAATTGCTGCCATGCATCTCTCTTTTTACTTTCAGCTATCTAAGTCATTTTGTCCTCATCTATATAAAGGAGTAGGGCTTGGGCTGATAATTTCAACATCCTCCTAACTTCTAAAGGTCAGAATTTTATTTCTTTCGTCTAAAGGCCATTTAAAAAGTTTCAGAGAAAAAAGTAGGTACAAAATGATCTTTAGAATATATTGCAGGGTTCAACACAGAGCACATGGGTCTGGTTTAATATGTTTATTTGAAATTACTTTCACTTGGGCTGCTGTAGCAGCTGGGGCCAAAGTTATAGACATGGCCACTTGGGCATGTGGATGGGATTTCTCTTTCCCAGGTTTGCTCTCAGTGGAGGCCTGGCCGTAATTACTGCCCAGGAGCCTCCTGGTGGCTCCAGACCTTGGGCAGAGCAGGCAGGGCCAGAGGGGCAGCACTTGTGCCTTGGAGCCAAATGCCTGGCTTTGCACCCAGCACTGCCATGCCAGTGATGGGTCAAACCTCTCTGTGCCTCAGTTTCCTCATCAACCATATGGGGAGTGTAACAGTAACCCATGGGGTTGTTGTGAGGGTGAAATGCACGCTGCAGGTCAAAGATGAGTCTGACCCAAAGTAAGCTTTCAATAACTGGGATAATTTTTCAGGGACTCCAATTCAAGCATTCCAGAACTTCTTGTCAAGCCCCTTCTCCTGGTAATGAAAACTTAAGAGGCAAATATGAGCAATTAATTTTTTACCTCTCACTGAACCCAGATACGACCTGGAACAATGAAGTGAGGTCTGAGCAACAGTAATAAAAGCAAATTGTAGCTCTCCATCTGGCTCTGGCTGACTGGGGCTCCTACAGGTCTGCTGAAGATGCTGATCCTATGGCTGGACAGAGCAGTGAAGTGCTCCTGGGGTTAGCCAGTGCATAAGCACCATGAAGGCTTCCTGAATTTCTTCCTCCCAGCTGCAGAACACTGAAGCTGAAGACCCAAGGGAAGGGTCTTGCAGGCACAGCCCTTCCACGCCTCCTGGGGCTGCCAGTATGAGAGAATTCAGCAGGGCCTCCCAATCAGGGATGCCTCTAGAGACTGTGAATCCTGAGCCCTCTGTGGCCTTTGGGTTGGATGGAGGTGTTTTGAAAATAAGTTGGTGTACAGTGATAGGGGACTGCAGAGATAAGGGACTGATGGGGAAGTCATTTCCAGCTCTGAGCCTCCTTGATCCCCATAGAATGGGAGCAGCCACTCTGGCCCCCAGCATTGCTGAGAGGGTTGTGTGGGGGCAGAAAATGGTGTTCAACCCAGCCTGGCTGAGAGGAGGACAGTTCTAAGGGAAGGAGGGAAATGAGGCCATGCAGAAGATAGGCTGAAATGGCTGATGTTTCCAAATTTGGCACTCTCCAGGGATCTGGTTAAAATTCAGATTCCCTGCCCCCACCTGGCCTCATGGGCTTTGTGTGATTTAAAAGGGCCAGAGCATCTGAAGTGCTTAAAGATGAGGGACACTAGGTGTATTAGTCAGGGCTCTCTACAGAAACAGAATCAACAGGAGATATCTGTCAATAGCATGTGATTTTATGAGTCTCTCAAATGACCGTGGGGATGCACAAGTTAAGGTTCTGCTGGCAGACTGCAAACCAGGGGCTCTGATGAAAGTCCAATGAAGGTCCTTGATGAGTTTCTGGGAGATGTTGGCTGTCCAAAGAGGAGCTGGGAAATTCTCTCTGAATGCTGAAATCACTTCCCATTTTAAGGCATTCAACTGATTGGATAAAACATCAATCACTGCTGATGGTAATCTCCCTGATTGATGTAGATGTAATCAGCCATCTATGCAGTAAACTCACTGATGACTAAAGCAGGTAAATGTCCTTGTATTACAATTAGCCCAGTGCTTGCTTGACCAAACAACTGGGCACAATTGCCTGGGTGAGTTGACACATTAGCCTAACCAACACACTAGCCATTGTTCCCACCTGCCAGCACCTCACAGGACTGGTGTCGGGATTAAATATAGCTGCAGGCAGGATAGTTCCATCCATCTTCCCCATAGGATATAAGACCTCTCAATTGGAGGTGGAGTGTACATCACCATCCCAGAATCCTCGGGATTGTGGAAAGAACTATGGACTAGAGTGGACTTAGTATTCTACTATAGACATATTGTGATTCTAGCAATGGAAGCAATTACAACATTGATTTGGAGCCAGTGGCCAGTGGAGACTCTGGGGGTAGAGAGAGGGAAAAACAATTGTAATATGGAGTCTTTTTCAGGACTTGGGAATTGTCCTGAGTGACACTGCCATGACAGATATAGGCCATTTCATATCACCACACAACATGCAATGAATGTGCCACACTAATGAAGCATGTTCATGTGGGAAGTTGTGGGAGGTGTGGGGAGTGGATCACATGGGAATCCCTATATCTTTAGTGTAACACTTATGTAATCTAAGTATCTTATAAAAATAATAATAATAATTGTGAGCTTATGCAGCCTCAGCTCAGAGTGGGCCCTCAGCCCAGGCATGCTTTTGTCATTAAGGGTGACTTTGTTTACCAAGCACCTACTCTGTGCCAGGCACTGTTCCATGAGCTTGAGATACACCAGGAACAAAACAGACCAAGACCCTGTGGGATGGCTGGCAAGGGACAGGAGGAATGGGAGTGGGATTGTAAATTAATTATGTGTCTTTACAATGAGAAGGCAAAAGAGTTGCTGAAGTCAACTGCCTCAAGCCCCAAGGAGAATGCTGGTCTTTCAGTGGGAATGCCCTGTGCCTTCTGCAAACACATCTGATTCTAAGCCTTGTCTACCCCCAGGGACAACACACCAGAAACCAGTTCTGGAAAAGTCCAAGACCTGCTATGAGGGGGCATGAGGTGACCCAGCACCTAGCCAGCCCACTCAGGCAGTGTCCTCAGAAAAAAATCTGGTTTTCTTGTTGACCTAAAGGAAAAAAAAAAGGTTGCTTGTCAAGGGTTGTTCAAACAAAATTAGCCAAATATTTTATCACCAG
>JAQZBX010063326.1:0-16717 GCA_029593785.1 Cabassous unicinctus | reverse complement strand
TTAGTGCTTCTTGGATATGTATATCTAGGCCGTTCAATAGGGTTAGGAAATTTTCTATCATTATTTCTTCACATATTCCTTCTGCCTCCTCTCTTCTCTTCTTCTTCTAGGACACACATGACATACATGTTTGCATGTCTCTTGCTGTCATTCAGTTCCCTGAGACCTTGTTCAATTTCTTCCATTCTTTTATTCATCTGATTTTTGTATGTTCACTTTCAGAGGCCAGGATTTTATGCTCACCAATCTTTTCTGCTGACTCCTCAAATGTGCTGCTATATGACTCGTGTACTTTTAATTTAATTTATCATGCCTTTCACTCCCATAATATCTGCTATTTTTCTATGTATGCTTTCAAATTCTTCTTTGTCCTTATCCAATGTCTTCCTAATATCTTATTTTATAAGAGTCTTTTTTTTTATATTTTAAGATACTTAGATTAAATAAATGTTACAAAAAAACTATAGGGATTCCCATATGCCCCACTCCCCACACCTTCCAAACCCTCCAACATAAACATCCTTCATTAGTGTGGCACATTCATTGCAATTGAAAAATGCATCCTGGAGCTTTGCCATTAAGCATGGACCATAGTTCACATTGTAGTCTACACTCTCTCCCACACAGTTCTGCATGTTATGTGATAATATAAAAAGGTAGATATGTGTCATTGCAGTGTCATTCAGGATGATTCCCAAGGACTGAAAAAGCCCCTGTATTACAACTGTTTTTCCCTCTTCTAGTGGCCACTGGCTCCACATCAATGCTGTAATTTATTCCATTGCTAGAATCACTATATTTCTGTAGTAGAATATCAGTAAGTCCACTCTTGTCCATATTTCTTTCCCTAATCCTGAGGATTATGGTATGGTGATGTCCACTCCACCCCTAAATTGAGAGGGGGCTCATATCCAGTGGGGAAGATGGATGGGACTATTTTGCTTGCAGTTGCAGACTGTCTCTCTTCCTTGGGATGGTCATTGTCCATCATCACCTCCTTATTAGTTGTCCTGGGTGGGCCTAATGAGATGTAGAGTAGGTGTAGCAACTTTGCTGAGGTTCTGGGCACATGGACAATCTAAGGACTTGAGTCTCTTGGATGTACACTGTTAAACTCCACCACCAAGTATAGGTTTAAATAGAAGGGACAGATGAGTCATGTGTAAGGAAGACAAAATTGAAACCAATACTGTCACTCTCAGGAACACAAACTCTAAAGTATGGACCATTGGCAAGGCACCAAATTCTGGAGCTATCTGCCCTGACCATAGGACCTGGGTGTCTCCAGATCCCTCAGGAGCCCCACTGTTTGGGGTAGTATCCACTTTGGCAGTCTAGGAGATCCTGCTGAGATATGCATAAACGTACTTCTGCGATGACCCCGCTACTCACTTTGAAGTCTCTTAGCCATATAAACTCATTTATCTTTATCTTTTCCCCCTTTTATTCCAGATCTTTTTTCCAGTTGCATTGCTAGTTGATGCTTGGTAGTAATCCCTTGTTGCCAGGGAAGCTCATCCTCGGGAGTCATGTCCAACACTGGGGGGGAAGGTAATGCATTTATGTGCTGAGTTTGGCTTAGAGAGAGGCCACAATGAGCAACAAGGAGGTTCTCAGGAGGCAACTCTTAAGCACCCACAACAATAGGCCCAGTTTTAATTTCAAGAGCACAGTAGTCAATATCAAGGGACCATTAGTGGATGATCATCCTTTGCCAGTCATTGCACTTGCACTTGGGGCACTGTTGTTGCTCTGTTAGAGAATGTGGCAGAGCTCTCGAGGACAGGAATTCAATATTCTCTCAGTTATTGTGAGTCTCCACCCACTGTGACAATGCCCCATGAACAATGAATATTTTTGTATACCTTACATGTATGTCCAGGTGAATTTCCTCCGATGTGTCACCCATCACTGACCCTCCACAACAATGACCTTCATTTGCCCCAGTTGTAACCCTTCTGTTATCCAAAACTTTTTAAAAAATGAAGCCATTAAAATTGCCAAATACAATTAAAGGGAAAATGAAATAATAATGTTTAAATATAAGACATATAATACATAAAATTTAAAGAAAACTAAAAATAAAATAAAATTTTAAAATTGAGATATGAAAAATAATGAAAATATTTTTAAAAACTTTTTTAGAATTTTATCTTTCATCACTGTAATATGTGGCATCCTGTCTGTACACTGGCATTTTCTTCCATTTATTCCCCCGTGTCTTACTATTTTTCATTTTATTTTTGAAGAAGTTTTATGTCACAGTAAAGTTACATAGAGAATACAGGGGCTCTCATATACCCAACATCCTCCCTTTTCCTAATTCCTGTAATAATATCTTTTTATATGTGGATGGTACATTTGTTATAACTGATATACATGTTGTGAAATATAGCTACTGAACATGGTCAATGGTTTACATTATGGTTTACATTTAGATCATACATTTTTATAAATTTTGATGATATTTAACATGGCCTGTATCCATCATTGTAAGATCATGTAGAACACTTCCGTTGCCCACTAATTTACCCCTGTTTGATCTATTCTATTCCTCCTTTCCCCTCCCTTCGGGGCCAATAGCAACACCCTGGCTTCACTCCTTGGATGACAAGATTCATAGTTATATGCAACAACACTGAGGTCTTGACACACTGGTTTGACCTTCCCTATTAGGAACCACCCATGCTCTCAAGAGACTTCTGGCTCTCCATTTGTGAGCAAATCAGTTCTCCTGAGTATGGGAGTCCAACTCCTTCCAGCTCATTATGTGGGACTCCACCAACTGACACAACACATTATGACAAAATGATAACTCTAACTCTCCCTAGAAGCCTGCTCCAGCTGTGCCCTGTCTGGAATGGCCTCCCATCCAACACCCTAAACCAGTAACCCTTCCTTGCCATATTATCATAGGAGCATTCCCAACTTTGTACTTTTAACCACATACCTGCAAATCCCCAGTGTTCATCTGGTCCCTCTCCCAACCCTGCCTCCATTTCTCTGGAACTTCCAAACAATCCTCCCCAATCTACCCACCTGTCAAACTTGCACCACCAACCCAATAATATCACTACCCTCTGTCATATCCCTTCAATACGCCACTATACACTTTCATGTTACCATAGATTACATCCATCTAGTAATGGATCACAAACTTCTTCTCATTTTCTATTTCCTGTAAACCTGTATTCCAGACAATAGCTGTCTGATTCTGCTCATTTTGCTTAATTCATATCAGTGAGGTCATGTACTGTTTATTCTTCCATGCCTGGCTTGTTTCACTCAACATAAGGTCCTCAAAGTTGATCCATGTTATTCCGTGTGTTAGCTCAGTATTCTTTCTTACAGCTGAGTAATATTCCATTGTATGTCTGTGCCACATTTTGTTTATCCATTCATCTGTTGATGGGCATTTGGGTTGACTCTAACTTTTGGCAATATTGAATAATGCCACTATGAAAATTGGTGAGCGTATATCTGTTCATGTCTGCTTTCAATTTTTCTGTTTATATACCCAGCAGTGGAATTGCTGGATCATATGGCAGTTCTATAGTTAGTTTTTTTAAGGAACAGCCAAACTGTCCTCCAAATAGCTGGAGCATTCTACATTCCCCCAGCAGTGGATAAGTATTTCAATTCCTCCACATCTTCTCCCACAATTATAAGACTCTGTTTTTTTAATAGCTGCCAGTCTAATGGGTGTAAGATGGTATTTCATTGTCATTTTGATTTGAATTTCCCTAATAGCTGGTGATGAGCATCTTTTCATGTGCTTCTCAGCCATTTGTATTTCTTCTTTGAAGAAGTGTCTTTTTAGGATGCTTGCCCATTTTTAAATGGGTTGTTTGACTTTTCATTATCAATGTGTAGGATTTCTTTATATATGCTGGGTATTAGGCTCCTATCAGATATATGGTTACCAAATATTGTGTCCCAATGGGCAGGTTGCCTGTTTATTTCTTGACAATGTCCTTTGAGGTGCATAAGTTTTTAATTTTGAGGAGATCCCATTTATCTATTTTTTCTTTCACTGCTCATGCATTGGGTGTGAAGTTCATGAAACCATTTTTAATTACAAGGCCCTGTAAATGCTTCCCTATATTACCTTTCAAAGACTTTATGGTCTTTGCTTTTATATTAGATATTTGATCCACCTTGAGATAATTTTTGAATAAGTTGTGAGATGGTGTTCCTCTCTCATTCTTTTGGATAAGGATATCCAGTTCTACAACCACCATTTGTTGAAGAGGCCATTCTCTCCCAGTTGCATGGGCTTGGTGGCTTTGTCAAATATCAGATGACTGTACCTGTGAGGATCTATATCAGAACTCTCATTTCAGTTTCATTGGTCAGTATGTCTATCCTTCTGCCAATACCATGCAG
Organism: Cabassous unicinctus; assembly: GCA_029593785.1. Lineage (NCBI taxonomy): Eukaryota > Metazoa > Chordata > Mammalia > Cingulata > Chlamyphoridae > Cabassous > Cabassous unicinctus. Next base: position 12,331 of record JAQZBX010063326.1, on the reverse strand, counting down.
TTTTGACTGTTTTATCTTTGTAGTATGTTTTAAATTCAGGTAGTGTGACATCACCTATTTCATTCACTATATCATTGCTTGTTCAGGGCCTCTTACCCTTTCAAATAATTTTATAGTTAGTTTTTCCTATTCATTAAAAGGCTGTGTTGATTTTTATTGGGATTGCATTAAATCTGTAGATTAGTTTGGGTAGGATAGACATCTTAATGATGTTTAATCTTCCTACCCATGAACAGGGAATATTCTTCCATTTATTTAATTCTTCTTTGATTTACTTTAACAGTGTGTGTAGTTTTCTGTACATAAGTCTTTTACATCTTTAGTTAAATTTATTCCTAGGTATTTGATTCTTTCAGTTATGATTTTAAATGGAGTTTTTTCTTGATTTCCTCTTCAAATTGCTCATTATTGGTATACAGAAATGCTACTGATTTTTGAGCATTGATGTCATAGCCTGCAAAATTACTGAACCCATTTATAAGTTCTAGAACCCTTGCAGTAGGTTTTTCAGGGCTTTCTATGTATAGTATCATGTCATCTGCATATAGTAAAATTGTTACTTCTTCCTTTCAAATTTGGATGCCATTTGTATCTTTTTCTTGCCTCAGAGCTTGAACAAATACTTCTAAGGTGATGTTAATTAGGAGCAGTGATAATAGGCATCCTTGTATTTTTTCTAATTTTAGAGGAAAAGCTTTTAGGATTTTATCATTGAAGATGATGTTATCTGTGTGTTTTTCATATGTACCCTTTATCATATTGAGAAAGTGTGCTTCTATTCCTATCTTTTCTATGTTTTTATCAGGAAAGGGTGCTGAATTTTATCAAATGCTTTTTCTACATCTATATGGATGATCATGTAACTTTTTTCTTTTGATCTGTTTGTGTGATGTATTACATTGATTGATTTTCTTATGTTGAACCACCCTTGCACACCCGGGATGAAACCCTTTTGGTCCTGGTGTATAATTCTCTTGATGTGTTGTTGAATGTGATTAACAAGTATTTTGTTGAGGATTTTAGCAACTAAGTTCATTAGAGAGATTGGTCTGTAATTTTCCTTTTTTTTGGTGGCATCTTGGTTTTGGTATTAAGGTAAGGTTAGCATCATAGAATGAGTTAGGCAATGTTTGTATTACTTCTATTTTTTGGAAGAGTTTAAGCAGGATTAGTCGTAGTTCTTTCATGAATGTTTGGTAGAATTTACCTGTGAAGCCATCTGGTCCTGGGCTCTTCTTAGTTGGGACGTTTTTGATGACTGAGTCGAACTCTTGTAATTTGTCAGTTGAGTTAATCAATTTATTCTTTTGTCAATGTAGGCTGCTTGTGATTTTCTAGGAATTTATCCATTTCCTCTAAATTATCATTCCTGTTGGCATATAATTTTTCAAATTATCCTCTTATGATACTCTTTATTGCTGTGGGGTCAGTGGTGATATCTCCTTCCTCACTTGTTATTTTACATATTTGTATCTTCTCTTTTTTTTTCTTTGTTAGTCTGGCTAAGAGTTTGTCAATTTTATTGATCTTCTTGAAAACCAGCTGTTTCTTTTCTTTATTTTTTTCTAGTGCTTTTTTATTTTCTATTTCATTTAGTTCTGCTCTAATTCTGTACTTCCTTTGGGGTTAGTTTATTGTTGTTTTTCTAATTCCTGCAGATGTGCAGTTAGGTCTTCTATTTTAGGTCTTTCTTTTATTTGATATCTGTATTTATGGCTATGGATTTTCCTCTCAGTACAACTTTTGCTGCATCCCATATTTTTTGATATGTTGTGTTGTCATTTTCATTCGTTTCAAGGTAGTTACAAGGTAGTTTCATTTTAGATTTCCACCTTGACCCACTGTGTGTTAAGATTGTGTTGTTATCTTCCATATCTTTGTGCCTAATCTGGTTCTCTGGCCATTACTGATTTCCAATCTTGTTCCATTGTGTCAGATAAATAACTTTGTATAATCTCAATCTTTCTGAATTCATTGAGATTTTTCTGTGGCCTAGTATATGGTATTTCTTGGGGTATTTTTCATGTGCACTTGAGAAGAATGTATATCCCGTGGTATTTGGGTGTAGCATTCTGCATAGGTTTATTAGATCCAGATCCTCTAATGTATAATCAAAGTATTTGTTTATTTATTAATATTCTGTTGAGATGTTCTGTCTAATGGTGCTAATGGTATATTAAATTGCCCCACTGTAGTTGTAGAGACATCTTTTTCTCCACTTAGTTTTCTCAGTGTTTGCCTCATGTATTTTGAGACACCCCTGTTAGGTGCATAAATGTTTATGATTGGTCTTTCTTCTTGAAAGATTACCCTTTCACTAATATATAATGTCTGTCTTTGTCTCTTACAATATTTTTTTATATTATTTTATTTTAAAGATGCCAGATTGCATATATGTTACACAAAAATTAGAGGGATTCCCATGTTCCCCCCTCCCACACCTTCCATAACATCCCATATAAACATCTTTCATTAGTGTGGCACAACACCTGCAATGGATATACACATCCTGGGGCTTTGCCAATAAGCATGGACCATACTTCACATTTTAGACCACACTCTCTCCCACACAGTTGTGCATGTTATATGCTGATGTAAAGTGGCATATATCTGTCATTGTAATATCACTCAGGATAATTCCTGAGTCCTGAAAAAGCCCCAGTATTAAGACTGCTTTTCCCTTTCCTGCCACAAAAGCATCCAGTGGCCAATGGCTCCACCTCACTGTTGTAATTTCTTCCATTGCTTTAATCACAACATGTCTACAACAGAATACCATTAAGTCCACTCTAGTCCATAGCTGTTCCCCCAACCTTGAGGAGATTGGGATGTTGATGTCCACTCCACCTCCAAGTGGGAGGGGGCTTATATCCCATGGATATGGTGGATGGGATTATCCTGCCTGAAGCTGCATGCTCTCTCCATTCCCTGGGATGGTCGTTGTCCATCATTGTCTCCTCACCAGGTGACTTGGGTGAGTCCATTGAGTTGTATAAAAGTAGTTGCAGCTCCAGCAAGATTCCAGGCACAGCTGGCACATGGCAGGCCAGAGGCTCCAGTCTCTGGAAGTACACCTACAAACTCCAATATTACATATAGGTTTGAATAGAAGGAACTGATGGACCATGTGCAGGGAGGACTTATTTGAGTCTAACTCTGTCACTCTCAGGAGCACAGATTCCAAAGTAGAGCCCACTGATAGGGCATCAATCTCTGTGGCTATCCCCCCTTATATAGGACCTGGGTGTCTCCAGAGTCCTCAGGAGCCCCTCTGTGTGGGGTGACATCCACTTTGGTGATTTATGAGATCCTACTGAGGTGTGCTTAAGCGTTACCTCTGGGTTGACCTCCCGACTCTCTTTGAAGTCTCTTAGCCACATGAACTCATTTGTCTTTTCCTTTTCCCCATTTTATTCAAGGTCTTTTTCCAGTCATATTGCCAGTTGGCACTTGAAATTAATTCCTCACTGCCAGGGAGGCTCATCCCCAGGAATCATGTCCCACGTTGGCGGGATGGTAGTGCAGTCATATGCTGAGTTTGGCTTAGAGAGAGGCCACATTTGAGCAACAAGGAGGCTCTCAAGTGGCAACCCTTAGGCACCCCATAAGAGTAGGCTAAGTTTTAATTACAAGAGCAAAGACTCATAAGGCTAGTCATCAATAAGAAGAACCCATCAGTGGACCATCGTCCTTTGCCAGGCACTGCCCCTGCACTCAGGGGCTCATGCTGCTCCCTTGAAGAATGTGGCAGAGTTCTCCAGGCTGGGAATTCAGTATTCCCTCATTTATTGAGTGATTGTCTACCCACAGTGATCATGCTAAACCCCTTGATCATTTGAACAATTTTATATATCTTTCATGTATATTCAGGTGAACTTCCTCCCATGTAACCCCCATCCCAGACACCCCCCACCAATGATCCTCTGCTGCCCCCATTATAACCATTCCATGATCTAAACCTTCCTTGAAAATGAAGCCCCTATAATAGCTAAATACAATTAATAGGAAAATGAAATAATAATGAGAAGCTTAAATATAAGAGAAAAAATTCATGGATACTCAGAAAAAAAATAAAAATAAAATAAAATAAAAGGATTGGGACATTCAAAAATTGGGAAAAAACAAAAGAGTTAAAAAATAAAAAATAAAAAAATGTGTTATTATTATTGTTTCCTTTTGTCACTGCATTATTGGGTGTCCAGTCTGTACCATGGCACCTTCCCCCTCTCACTCCCCAGTGTCTCCCAAATTTTCATCTAATTTTCAAAGAAGTTTTAGTTCACAGCAAAGTCACACACAGAATACTAAAGACTCTCATATACCCAACCTCCTTCCCCTTTCTGCACCCTATATTAAAACCTTTTTTATGTGTATATTAGCATTGTTACAACTGTTATACAGATAGTGAAACATAGCTACTAAACATTGTTTATGGTTTACTGTATAGTTTACAAATTAGATGGTACAGTTTAATAATTTTTGATGATATTTACCGTGTCCTCTGTCCATTACTGTAAGGTAGTGAAAAACATTTCCCCTGACCACTAAATACCCCCCGTTTGATCTTTTCTGTTCTTTCCTCCTCATCCCCCTAGGGCAAATGGCACTCCCCTGTCTTGACTCATTGGATGACAAGATTCACAGTTACATGCAACAGGAGGTCTTAACACCCTTAAAAACCTTTCACTAATATATAATGTCTGTCTTGTCTCTTACAAAGGTTTGTATTTAAGGTCTATTTTGTCAAATATCAGTATAGCTACTCCCACTCTTTTTTTGGTTTTTGTTTGTTTGTAAGATTGTTTTCCAGCCATTCACTTTCAGGCTCCTTGAATCCCTGGGTCTAAGATTCGTTTCTTGTAGACAAACATATAGATGGGTCATATTTCCTTATCCATTCAACCCATCTGTGTCTCTTCACTGGTGAATTTAATTCACTAACATTCATTGTTATTACTCTGTAGTAATTACTTACATTAGCCATATATTCTTCGGGTTTATGTATGTCATATTTTGTTTTTATTTCTCTTTTTGTCATTTTAATTGTTCTTACAATGTCCCACAACTCTCTCCTGATTTTCCTTTCAACCTGCAGAACTTCCTTTAGTATTTCTTGAACATCAGATTTCTTACTGGCGTACTCTCTTAATTTCTGTTTATCTGTGAATATTTTGAACTCTCCTTCATTTTTTAATGCCATCTTTGGTGGTGAGAGAATTCTTGGCTATAAGTCCTTTTCTTTTAGTACCTTAGTTATGTTATACCCCTGACTGTTTGTCTCCATGGTTTCAGAAGAGAAATCAGCTCTTCATCATTTTGAGTTTCCCTTTTATGTGATAGTTCTGTTTTCTCTTGCTGCTTTCAGTACTTTATCTTTGTCTTGAGCATTGGACAGTTTGATGAGTAGATATCTTGGAGTAGGCCTGTTGGAATTTATATTGTTTGGGCTGTGATGCCCTTCCTGGACTTGTACATCAATCTCCCTCATTAGTGTTAGGTAGTTTTCAATCGTTATTACCGCCAACACTCATTCTGTCCCCTTTTTCGTCCTTTCTCCCTCTGAGATTCCTATCATTTTGCATTTTGTGTTGTCATTCAAATCCCTAAGTCCCTGCTGTTTTTTTTTTTTTCTATCTTTTTATGTATCTGTTCTACTATCTGTTGGATTTCAGATGTACTGTCTTCCACATCACTAATTATTTCCTCTGCTTGTTCAAATCTACTGTTATATTCTTCCAGGGTCTTTCTGATTTCTCAGATTCTGCCATTCATTACCATCATATTCATTACCTTTTTATGTTTGTTTACAATTTCTTCAGTATATTCTCCCAGTGTTCTTAATAACCTTAATCTCTTCCTTCACTTTTTAAGTTGGTCCATGGTATTTGTTTGAACAGCTTTGTTTAGTTGTTCAATGTTCTACACGCCTTCCTGGTTTTTAGTTTGTTCATTGGATTGAGCCATGTCTTCCTGTTTCTTAGTAGTTTTTGTAATTTTTTCTTGCCTTCTGGACATCTTTTTATTTTGATGGGTTTATTCAGTCAATTAGTGTCTCTCTTTACTCTAGTATTTTATTTAATTGCTCTTTTTGTGTGTGTGTTAAGTTTTATCTTTTACACTTTGTTCCTCTTATTCTATTGTTTGTTGTTGTCTATGTTCCCGTGGAGGAAAATAATAGGTCTAGAGAAAGTGAAAGAGGTAATAAAAGTAAAGGATAATAAGAATATTAATAGTAGTTGTTAGAAGAGGATCCTTTTAATACCTTGGAAAATTTATATTTAACTCGTGTATGCAGTGTAGAGAAATATGAGTAAAAAAGTAGAGTACAAACAATGAAATGGGAAACCAAATACAGAATAATATATAGACTGAATTAAAAGGCCAGGATTATGAGAGTGGGAAAGTGAAAAGAAAAGACAAAAAGAAAAAAGTTAATTATTGAAAGAAAACAAGATAGATGAGGAAGAAATAAAAACCAGAAAAATTGAGGACTAAACAAAGGGAAGTGGAATGTAAGAACAACATTGGAAAGAAGAAGATAGAATGATGAAGGAAGGAAAAGAGAAAGTGTTGATATACAAAATTGGTATACACAGAAAAGGAAAAATCAAGGAAGAGGAAGTGCAGTAACCAAGAATCAAGCCAGCAGTACCTTGAGGAATTTATCATTTCATCCAGCTCACTCCAGATCGATGCCTTGAATCCTCCTATTCTGTGAGTTCCCAAAACAGCTCATTTGAGCAGTATCTTGCCCCCACTCAGCCATTTTTTCTGAGAGAGATCTGGTTATATTACTTTGAAAGAAAAAAATTAAGACCAGATAAGAAAAAAGAGATAGGAAGTCAAAATGAATAATAGTAATGGTAAGAGTAAAAGGTAGGAGAGCAAATTTATAAGATTTAGGGGATTGAAAAATTAACATGAGATAGAAGCACAGAAGAATAAGTTTAGGAAAGTGGAACATAAGCAATGAAACAAGAAACATAATAGAGAAAAAATATATAGAATGAATTAAATTGCTAGAATGGCAAGAAGAGGGGAAAAGGAAACAGTAAAGAAAGAAAGAAAAAAGTAAAGAAGAGAAAGTATACAAGGAAAAAGGGCGATGGGGAGAAATACAAACAAGAAAAATTGGAGATAGAATAAAAGAGGTGAAATGAAAGAACAACAGAAAACTAAAGATATAAAGATGAAGGAGTGAAAAGAAATAGTGTAGGTGAAATAGATGAGTAACCAAAAGAATAAAAGGGGGGGGAAAGAAAATAAGCAAGTAGAGAAAGAAAGGTAGGGGATACAAAATGAGCAAAAAACAAGACAGCCACAACTTAGTTTTTTAAAAAATGAGACAGAAGAAATAAAATAACAAGGAAATATAGCCTTCTTTCTTAGACTCCTAAGGATCTTCTCATGCTGCTGGTGTTCTTCAATCACTCACCCTACATCCTCTCCTCTGCAGGTTTTGAATTGGGTTTTAGTGAGTAAAGAAAGGGAAACAAAATAAAATGAGCTTTAAAAAAAATTAGAGATCCAAGAAAAGCTAATACAAAGAAAATGTCTATGCGTTCCCTGTCATAATGTTTCAGCTCGATGCCTGTTAACCTGGTGGGGCGCTCCTCACGGAATAGCCAGGAATGAAACCAGGGATATGCTAAGCAGGAATTCTTCCACTGAGCTATTCTCAGTCCCTGGGATTATTTGCCTTTCAGAAGACTATCTGCCCCATTTCCCTCAGGCAGGTTAGATTCCCTGCAGTCAGCTGGAGTGGTGCGGGTCACCACCTGTCTCTGCCTCCTCACTGATGCAATTCCTTTCTTTACCTAGGTGGCTAGGTGTGACTGCCAGCCTGAGACAATCCCTCTCCCCTCTCCCTGTGGAGCTGTGGTCCCTTCCAATATTCAAGGGTGGCCCAGCTGGCTAAACTCCCCCCAAAAATCACTCTCCACTCTCCCAGATCCTTCTTCTTCACATGGAATCTGCCATCACTCTCCCATTTAGAGAAAGGACTTAGGGTCTCCACCTAGTCTGTCCACCCTTAGGGATGGGTATGTGTGCCCCTTACAGCCACCGAGGTGGGCAACCCACAATTATTCCTGGCTTCCTTATCTGTCTAGTAACCTCCTAGATGACTCAGAGCACCTTCTCCTGGAGGTAGATGCCTGCACTGCTCTCAGTTAGATACAATTCACCAGGAGTTTTGCCCTCACTTAATATCCTAGAGGTGGGGGAGGGGAGCCCTTCCCAGCCACCATGAGGTTTAATAACTCACTTTGCTTGTTTTGGCTTTTTTGTGTCTCTGACTCTCACTCTTCTGGGAGTTGGTAAGCAGTGCCCTGGTTTGCTGTGCCCCAAAGCATGTCCCCTTGGAAACCTCTGGCTTTTTCTTTGTTGTTTTAGTGAAAACTAAGAATTATATGTCTAATCCATCAGCAATGTTCCCACAATCCCTAATATCATTATTGATGACTAAATCAAATCATGGAGATTTGTATTAACATCTATGATTAGTTGTATTAATCATTTTTGGCATCTAATGCTTATCATGTTCCTTTAACTGGATGGTATCTTCTTGTTTCTTCGTACGGATTGTAGTTTTTTGTTGGTGTCTTGGATTCTGACTTACTAGATGTATTTATTCTAGGTATAGTTTCTTTCTTTAGTTGAGGGCTTTCTTGCCCTTTCTGCCTTGCTGGTTGTGTAGTAGAAGCTGAAGATGTAGTTCACGCTGTAAGCTGTGGAGGATCAAGCTACCCACATTGCCCCAGTGACGGATGAAATTCCTTCCACCTTTCTCCTTTGCCAGGGGTAGAGACAGAGCCACAGCCCTGTGTAGTAATTTAATTCACTCAGGCCAAGACCATCTGTAGTTGCCTAGAGAGACAGAGGAAACTTCATGCCTCTTCCTCCCCTGCCTGGGGTTGGGATGGTGCTGCTGGTGTGGGCAGTAATCTGTGCTGTGCAGGTCCAAATTACTGAAGTTGCTCAGGTTGACTTCTGAGTATTCAGTCTGTGCTGGTGAATGTACCTGCAGTTACCCAGATAGGCTGGGACATGTCCCACCAACTTCCTTCCTGCCATAGTTGGGCCTGAAGCCAAGGCTAGGGCTGCAGTTTGATGTGGGTAGAAAGCTTATCCTTACCATCACTGTGATTTTCAGCCTGACCTGCTCCTCATCATGCTGGAGACAGAGTCAAAATAGTGGCTGCTATCATCTTTCCGACTTGGACAAGTCTAACTTTAGTTGCTCTCAGGGTTATAATTTAGCCAGCTGAATTTATTGATCAGTTGCTGAAGTTGGTGGCCAAATGTCTCTTCTACCTCTGTGTGGGGGAAATGGATCTTACAACTTCAGCCACAGAATAGCTCCTGAGGAAACTTGTGCCACCAGAGTAGGATGAACACCAGTCTCCTCAGTGTGGCCTGTAATTTACCAGAGAGGCTGGTGCAGGTCCCCCAACTTCCAGATTGGAAGTGGGACTGGGCTTAGGTAAGAGCTGCAATGTGATCTGGATGGAAGGAAGCCAGTCCATACCAGCATTATGATTTTCAGTCTGTCCCTCCTGCCAAAGGTGGAGTTAAAAAGGCAGCTACTGCCCTCTTTCTGAGTTGGACAGGTTCAAACTTCAGCAGTTCCTAGGATTATACTTTAGCCAATGGAGTTTACTAATCATAAGTTGAAGTTGGTGCCCAACCATGTCTTCCTTCTCTATCTTTAGGAAATAGAGCTTCCAATTCCAGTCATGAACTATCTCCCAAGGTTGGTTGTGCAGACAGTGGAGTTTGGGAACTGGCCTCCCTGGTGTGGAGTGTTCTACTTACAAATTTTCTTTACACATGGGCAGGCTCCTCCTTCCATTTTTAAAAGATGTTGAAAGATGATCTTCTGGTCCCCTGGAGCCCCCAAACAGGTGCTTTAGATAACTCTGGGTGACTAAATAGTGCCCTGTAGTACTGTGTAATCGTAGATCTCTTTATTCTTTCACCATCTTCATGGCTGTTCCCCAAACTCATATTTTGTAGATTTTTAAAAATTTTTTAAAAAGGTACTTAGATTGCATAAATGTTACACAAATAATGTAGGGATTACCATATGCCCCATTCCTCACACCTCCCACCACGTCCCACATAAACAACATCTTCATTAGTGTGGGACTTTCATTGCGATTGATAAATGCCTCCTGGGTCATTGCCACTGAGCATGGGCCATAGTTCATAATGTAGTCTACACTATCTCCCACACAGTTCTGCATGTTTGAGGATTATATAAAATGGCCTATATCTGTCATTGCAATGTTATTCAGGATGATTCCCATGTCCTGAAAAAGCCCCTGTATTACCACTCTCTTTCCCTCTCCCTGCCCCTAGAGCCTCCAGTAGCCACTGGCTCCACATCAATGTTATAATTTCTTCCATTGCTATAATCACAATATGTCTATTGTAGAATACCAGTAAATCCACTTTATTCCATAGTTTATTCCCAAATCCTGAGGGTTCTAGTAGGGTGATGTGCACTCCACCTCTAATTGAGAAGGGGCTTTGATCCTATACAGTTGATGAGTGGAGGACTCTTGCTTGCAGTTGTAGGCTTTCTGTTTTCCTTGGTATGGTGGTTGTCAAACTTCACCTCCTTGTTAATTTTCTTGGGTGCTTCCAAAAACCTGGAGAGTAGGTGTTGCAACTCTGCTGATGCTCTGGGCCCAGCTGGCACATGGACAGTCCAAATATTCCAGTCTCTTTGATATATTCCTAACCACTCCAGCACGAAGTATCAATTTAAATAGAAGGGACAGATGAACCATATGTAGGGAAGCCATAATTGAGTTCAACTTTGTTGCTCTCAGGAGAACAAACTCCAAAATAGGGCCCACTGGCAAGACACCAAACTCTGGAGCTATCTGCACTGACCATAGGACCTGGGTGTCTCCAGAGTTCTCAGGAGGCCCACTATTTGGAGTAGTATCTACTTTGGCTGTCTATAGATCATGCTGAGATGTGCATATGTGTTACATCTGGGATGACCTCCCAATTCACTTTGAAGTCTCTGAGCCATAAACTCATTTGTCTTTACTTTTTCCCCCTTTTATTTGAGATCTTTCTCCAGTTGCTTTGCTAGTTAATGCTTGGTGGTAATCCCTCAGTGCCAGGGAGGCAATTCCCAGGAGTCATGTCCCATGCTGGGGGGGATGATAATACATTTATATGCTGAGTTTGGCTTAGAGGCCACATTTGAAGAACAGGGAGGCTTTCAGGAGGTAATTCTTAGGCAATATGTAATACTAAGCTAAGTTTTAATTGCACAGCAATGAAGTTTGTAAGTACAAGTTTCAATGTCAAAGGCTTAGTTCATTTGTCTGTCCTCCTACCCTAGTCACTTGCCATGTACTCTAGTGATTCTTTCCACTCTATTAATGAATGTAACAGGAATCCCCAGCATGGGAAGTACATACTCTTTTTGTTTTTGTGTGGGTATCTACCCACTGAAAAAATGCCCCATGAGCACTTGAACATATTCATATGCTTTAGAGACATGCTCCAGGCACACAACTTTCCACACATCCCCACCAAAGACACCCCACACCAGTGATCCTCCCTTGCCACAGTTATGATGCTTCTATGATCTAAAACTTCTCAAAAACCTGTAGCCTTATATGGCTGACCTTTGTCTTAGATTCAGATACAGGAGGTTGGACTATCATAAAGGACACTTTAAACTTTAAATTAAGTTGTAAATCATATGCTTATTTTATTTAGTGGGATTCACCTGCTGCATGTCTAAGATGCTCACACAACTCAGCCTATCCCCTGATTAAACAGCCCAGGATCATTTAATTGTTTGACCATCCACCATGCTGACCCTCCTCCTCCCAGCATAGCTGCTTCCTGTGCCACCAAGTTCTTCATATCTGAACTCCAGGAAGTGCAAAGTAGAAACTAGAAGGAGCTGTACTTTGGCTTTTTTGATGATGTCCCAATAGCCCGAGGAGAAATTATCTTACTAGCGTCCTGGGAATAACCCTTCAGGCCCCCACAGCAGAGCATAAGGGGTGAAGACCACCTTGATTAAAATAAAGTCCTAGGGGAAGACTTGTGATCTCTAAACTCAGTTTCCTTATCCAGTAGTGGGAATAAAAGTAATGTCTACCTATTAAGGTAATTATAAAGAATCAGTATAGATGTCCAGGTTTGAGCTGTACCTGACACATAGAAGCATACACTAAGTTACCTGTTCTTTCAGATATGTGGGTGCAGGTGCACATTCCCCAGCTAACTGATAGAATTGCTGAGCTCCTGCTGCAGCATGTTGGGCAACTCTGTTGCATGTGCGTTCTGCTTG